>APFE030561366.1:242335-265904 GCA_000404065.3 Pinus taeda | reverse complement strand
TACTAATCTTTTGATTATTATATAAGAATATGGTAGGATTGTGGGCGATGGAGTTGAAGAGGAGAAAAAATGTGCGGAACTAGGGTTTGCAGTAAGATTTCAGTGTTGGGCACCAAGGAGGGGCGAGAAGGGGGAGTTCCACTCCCTCCTACAGTCATGTAGTCTCAAACCGCTTTAAGAAGCCCATGAAAGCGGAAACTGGGTGTACAGAAAGAGGAAAACAGGAAAACAACAGAGCATAGAGGCAAGTAGAAACACAGGAGGAAGTCAGAAGAGAGAAGCATATAGGAGTAGACAATCAGAAAACTGACCCCAGAATTCGGACAGGACCATGTAAACCTAGGGCATCCATCACACTCCAAGTGGTGTTAAGTGATCTAGTGCTACAGGCGCATAGGGAGCACATGGCGACTTATGCAGTGATATGCAAATTCATGGGGTTATGGCCAACGAAGAAGGCTCTACACACATGGATAAAGAACCATTGGAAACCTAAGGGAGAAATAGATCTGCACCTTGGATCCAAGGGTTTCTTCACAGTTGTGTTTACAAACCTAGAGGATAAAGATAAGGTGCTTGAAGGAGGACCTTACTTCTATGCTGCTGCAGGCCTCTATATGCGGCCATGGGTGATGAACTTTGTCCCGGAGCGAGAAACATTTACATTGGTGCCAATATGGATAAGACTATATTCCCTACCTTTAGATTATTGGCTGCTAGAATCATTAAAGGCCATAGGTAACAAACTAGTGCATTTTTAAAAAATCTCAGAGGCCACACTGTGCGGAAAATATACCTCCTTTGCCAGAATATGCGTGGAAATGGACCTTTATGGGTCTTTGCCAGATGAAATAATTCTAGAAGTATATGATTAAGAATGAATGCAGGCGGTGGACTATGAGCATGTACCCTTCGGATGTCACAAATCCATGAACTCGGGCACCTCTTCAGAGATTGCCCTTTAAATAAAATGGAGAGCAGTATCAAAGCAACCTCAGGTAAAGAGACTGAAAGCTTTACCAAAGTGGGAGGCAGAGGAAAAGGAGGGAGAAAGAACCAAAAAAAAATCTATGAGGAAAAGTAGCCTAGTCATAATAGGTTCAAGATATTAGAAGGAGAAGAGGGGGACGAAAGAGCGAATCAAGTAATGAAGGACGATCCTCTAGAGAAGGAAAATGATGACAACATGGAGGATAGACCTGATAAAAGCCAACAAAAGGAGGATTAGCCCAGCACTATGGAACTTGATAGGGACCAAGAGATGACCCCAAACGAAGTGGGAACAAAGGATCATGAACTGCAGGACATACTGGAAAGGGAGCATCTCGATCTAGAAAAGTTCATGGAGGAAGGAACCACCAAAGGAGTGGATTCATTACCTTAAGATGAATTTAACAGAGTACAACAACTCTTCCTTTGGAGAACTCAGGCAAAGGGTTATGGGGTCAAAAGAAACCATGATAGTTAGGATAAGGAAGGGGTTAAAACTATGGAGGTAATAGGGGGCCATGATCCCAAGAACCTAGGAAGGAAAAGAGGAAGAAAAAAATAGAATGAGCTACTGATTGAATGTGGAAAACTCATGATCAACTGAGGTAAGATGAAAGACCTAACTAGTTACTCATTTACAAATCTTTCTTAATAAAGCTTACAACGTGGAATATTAGGGATCTAGGAAGTAAAAGGAAACAACGAAATCTCAGCAATAGAATGAAAGAAGAAAAACCAGATTTAGTATTTATAACAAAATGTTTTGTAGACAAAATAAGAGAGATACATAACAAATGGCTTATTAAGTATGAATATCTAGAAGCTAAAGCAGACACGAAACAGGAGGAATTCTCACACTTTGGAACCCTCAGAAACTTGGAATCCTAGATGCTAAAGCATCCAGGAACTACTTATCAGTGGTCATCCAACCTTTGGGGGACAAGGAAGTTTATCTGATCACAAATGTCTATGGTCCACAAAAGCTTGAAGACAAATTCAGGCTTCTAACCTCTCTGGAGGAGCTTAGAGAGAGACTTTTGGGCATCCCCTAGATTTTGGGAGGGGACTTTAATATGATTAGACCTCTCTCGGTAAAAAAAGGCGGGACCAGATCTCTAGGCAGAGATTCCATAGCATTTCAGAACTTCATAACCAACATGAGGCTAGTAGATACAAAAACCAATAATGGTATCTTCACCTCGAATAATAAAAGGGGAGGGGCTTCTCAAGTGGCCTCTAAACTAGATAGACTCATTATCTCTGAGGACCTTATCCTCTTAGGCCTTGACTTGTTAGCTATGATCCTCCCTTTTGGAGGCTCGGATCACTTGCCTATTCAATTAGAAGCGTCCTTTATAGGAACTCCAAGAAACAGACCTTTCAGGTTTGAAAACATTTGGCTTACCCATCCTGACTTCAACAACAACATTGAAAAATGGTGGATAGAAGATTTGAATGTTTAGGGTACTAAAATGTTCCTTCTACAGCAGAGACTGAAACACATCAAACTCAGGCTTAAAGATTGGAATAAGAATGAGTTTGGCAATATCTTCGAAGCCGAAAAAGTAGTTGAGGGGAAGCTACATGAAATTAACCAGGAGCTAATCTCAAAGAGATTCACCGAGGAAGGTAAGAAACACGTTGACTCGCTTCAACAGGATTGGGAAGGCTTATGTAAGCAAGAGGAAATCTTCTGGAAACAAAAATTGAGGGTACAATGGTTAAATGAAGGAGAAAGGAATACAAGGTTTTTTCACAAGTCTACCATAGATCATAGGTCTCATAACAGGATTTTAAAACTAAAATATACGCAAGGAAATCAGCTCACTACCCACAAAGAAATAGAATCTGCTATGGTTCAACATTTCCGAGGCATAGCAGAGGAGCCTCTCATAGACAGATCACAATTCATGAAGGACTTCACTAAGCACATTCCTAAGCTTGTGACAAGAGAAGACAATTATAATTTTAACAAGCCAATGAATGAAGAGGAGATCAACGAAGTCATCAAAGAGATGCAAAATGGGAAAGCTCCAGGCCCGGATGGTTTCAATGTTGACTTCTTCAAAGCAGGTTGGAACATAGTCAAGCAAGATATCCTGGAGGTAGTGGAGGACTCAAGGAAAAACAAAATTGTTCTGAAGGTGCTCAACACCTCTTTCATATCCTTGATTTCAAATCAGGAAAATGCTATGACACCAAATAGATTTAGACCCATAGCATTATGCAATGTGGTGTACAAAATTATTTCCGAAATAATTACAAATAAGCTCAAGCCCCTTCTTTCAACTCTAGTGTCTGAGGAGCAAACTGGATATGTGGAAGGTAGGCAAATTCTAAACAATATCATTCAAGCTCATGAGGTGGTCCACTCACTTAAGAGCAATAAGTAGGCATGTATGATCATACAACTTGATCTAGAAAAGGCTTATGATAAGCTAAGTTGGGCATACATAAGGGAAGTACTGCTGATTGGCTTACCATCCAAAACCTTTAAGCCTTCAAGAGGACTCAGACAAGGAGATCTCATTTTTTTTTTATAATATATATATATATATATATAGTATATTATATATATATATTATATATTTTCTTTTTTCTTTTTTCTTTTTTCTTTTTTTCTTTAAGATGTTTATTTTTTTAAATTATTATGTTTATTTTTTATTGTTTTTTTAATAATTTTTAAATTTATATTTTTTATGTTTTTTTAATAAGTTTAATTGTTTTTATGGTTTTTTAATGTTTATTATTATTATTTAATCTCATTAATATTATATATTTATTTAATTGTTTTTTTCTTCATTTTTTTCCCTTAAATTATGTTTATTTGATTTATTAATTTTTTTAATGTTTTTTATGTCAATTTTTTTGTGTTGATGGTGTACTTCCTTTGTGGTCAAATAGGTTTTTGGAAACGACAAATTTTTTTTTGGCATAATCTTCAATATGTTATTAGTTTTGATTATTAAATTCAAAGAAATATTATTTTCAATATTAAATATCTATATCTATATCTATATCTATATCTATATCTATCTATCTATATATAAATATATATATATTATATATATATATATATATATATATATATATATATATAATATATATATATATGAATTTTGAAATATAGTTAGTTAAAAACAATTTACAAACCTCAAAATCTTAAAATCGTTTAGAAATAAAATATTTACACAAATTTCAAAAAAAACAAATGTTTTAATGTAGAGAGTATAAAAAACTTCAAAATCACATATAAGCTCATTCGTTTTGTAAAGTTGCTCATTCATCATAACCAAAGTGTTTCCTATCTAGAGACTTCAATACATTATATAAAAAAGACATTATATTTAATAAATTGGTTTTTTTGTTTTTTGTTTTTTGTTTTTTTGTTTTTTTGTTTTTTTGTTTTTTTGTTTTTTCACAAGAACGGTGATGGATTGTATTAATTGAATGGTATAAATACCAGACTTCTGATTACAATGGAGATGAGCCCGATCCAAATAGAATCGACCTTCTGAGGTACTTTGGGGCTTGTATTCCCCTTCCAACGCTTTTTGGGATCAGCAATGCAGTTTGATTCTGCTAT
Organism: Pinus taeda; assembly: GCA_000404065.3. Taxonomy (NCBI): domain Eukaryota; kingdom Viridiplantae; phylum Streptophyta; class Pinopsida; order Pinales; family Pinaceae; genus Pinus; species Pinus taeda. The sequence goes on along the minus strand of APFE030561366.1, from coordinate 261,328 downwards.
TTGCCCAAGCTTGAATATACAAACAAATTGATTTAAAATCAAACAATAAAACATATCACCTGTGTTGAGTTATGGAATTGGATCCCATGTTTCGTCCCCGTCTCTTATGCCCCGGCAGAGAGAAGTGCAGCTTTATTAGCTTCAAGATCTGCTTCTTTGTTGTTGTCTCTCAGAACATGAAAGTAGTTCAGTTTGTGGAACAACTTCGCCACGCTTCTGATTCTTTTTATCAACCTTGCTAATCTTAAGTCCCGAGGTGTAGAATTGGACACCATGAGTTTTATGATCACTTGGGAGTCCCCAAAAATATTTGCCTCCTTGATTTCCAAATTCAAGAGCGACTTGAGACCTTGGTAGAGGGCCAATGCTTCAGCTTGAATGCTGGAGTTGATCCCCAGACCCCAGGCAAAGTTGTGGATCAATATGCCTTCAGTGTTTTTAACAGTTCCTCCTGCCCCAGCCTTGCCAGGATTTCCTTTTGCTGCCCCATCAAAGAAGAGAGAGTGCACCTTTTGGTTGGAGATCCAGTCTTGAAAATCCTCCTTATTTTTTCCCCTTATTTGCCATTCCTCGAGAGAGAACATGTTTTTGACGGCTTGGTGAAATTGCAGGTTCAAGGAGGTCCCCCAATCAATGTCTAGTTGACTGAGATTCGAGTCATCTATTTGATCTCTCAGGCATTCTTTTAACTCGATCTTTACCTTTGCCGCAACCACCTTGGCATCGTGCTGGATGCTTCTGAAAGTTCTGTTGTTTCGCTCTAGCCAGTACTGCCAGCAGTAAATTTTGAGAAGAGAAGTCCAAGCCGCTTTAATCGCTTTATTTTTGGAGGGGGGACCTGGGTAGCTGTTCTGCCAATTAGCGAATAGATCTGTTATGGAGGAAGGGAGCTCGAATTTGGGGTTCCATTGGTCCATAAGCTCTCTCCAAACCTCCACAGCAAAGTTGCATTTTAAGACGAGGTGCGTGGCATATTCCACATACTCTTTGCACAGGGAGCACCTGGACGGGCCATAGAAACCACACCTTTGAAGATTGTCATCGGTTAGAATTTTTCTGTGGCATAGGAGCCAACAGAAAGAGTCGATTTTGGGCAGCGAAGGGATGTCCCAGATAGCCTTCCACGGAGCCGGATCAGGTGGTATGTTTGGAATTGAGGCGACGTACGCATATCCTTGGGCAACTGTGAAACCTGCCGAAAGAGTGCCCCAGCCACGCCTGTCTTTTCTGCGGATGTGCGAGGGGGCAATCCCATTCAGCAAATCGCGGAGGTGAATGAGTCCCCGAGGAGATCCAAGGTAGATCGATCAAGCTCCAGCTAGCCCAATGCGCCCCCTCCCACGAGGATATATCCCACAGAGTGATTTTCCTAGAAGCCGTCAACCAATCTCTCAGCGCCTTCATGGATGAACAGTCACCTATTGGATCGCGGTCCATGATATGGTCGGTCTAGATATTAATTTTTTTCCCATTTCCAGGGATCCAGTAAGCCTTGGATCGGATCAACGGAGCAGCTTTGGAGCAGAGACAAGCAAAAGGAGAAACACCTTGGGGGATAGGCCCATCCAGACATCTAATCCGCTCGCCTGTGAAGTATTTTCTCCAAAGCGCTAGCTGAGCCCAGCCAAGCTTGGGCGCGATAATTCTCCAGAGGAGCTTGGCTCCCATAGCAATGTTCTGTAGGGGAAGTTTCTTGAAGTTAAGCCCTCCCGCCATCTGAGGTTTGAGGACAGTCTCCCAATTAACAAGAGGGATTCTCCTCTCGTTTTGTTTACCTCCCTTCCAAAAGAAATTTCCAATATGCTGGTCCATTTGCTGAAGGATGCCAATTGGAGCTAGAAGCACTGAGAATTGAAATAATGGGAGACTGCTGAGGATGACTTTGATAAGGACTGACTTGCCCGCCATATTTAGCCAGTTAAATTCCCATGCCTAGAGTTTGATCTTGAATTTTTCTACCTGAGGAAGCCAATCCCTGCTATAGGCACGTTTGAGGAAGATAGGGAGCCCCAGATACTTGAACGAGGTCCATTCTGAGGAGGCAGCAAATCCTAAGCATCTGGTGATGGAATTAAGCAGAGTGGGCGTTGTATTCCAGTAGTAGATGTGGCACTTTCCTTTGTTGAGACTACTTCCAGACTCCATACAAAACTCATCAAAAGCCTCTTTGAATCTGTTGGCAGAGTGAATCGAAGCAGCCCCAAGAAGCAGGGCATCATCTGCAAATAGGGCGTGGTTGATGTTTTGGACCGCCCTCGTAATGGAAATCCCAGAAATATCCTGATCTTGCATTTTTTTATTTAGGTGGAAACTGAGAACGGAAGCTTGAATAACAAACAGGAGAGGAGACAGGGGGCAGCCCTGTCTTAGTCTCTTGAAACTTTAAAGAATCCAACAGCCCTACCATTGACTAGAGGAGCAATCCATGGTTCCGAGATGCAAGCCCAGATCCAAATTGTAAAGCTCTCCCCAAAACCAAATTTTTTCAAAACATTCAAAAGAAATCTATGTCTAACACGATCAAAAGCATTTGCTAAATCCAATTTGATAGCCATACCTTTTTCCTTGCGCTACTGGCTTGAAAGGATTGCCTCTTGAACTAAAATGAAGTTGTCCACCAGATGTCTTCCATGGATGAAGCCTCCATGGTTCTCTGGAATGATTTTAGGGAGCATATGCTTCAGCCTGTTAACAATAATTTTGGTGATCAGTTTGTAACCAGTGTTACAAAGGGAGATGGGGCGAAATTTATTAAAGGAGCTGGCGCCCTTTTCCTTTGGGATGAGAGCAAGAAACGAGGAATTTTTACTTCCTCTCATTTTCTGACAGGCTTGCGATTTTAGGACCATTTTATAGAGATCTTTTCCCACGATGTGCCAGCAGGATTGGAGAAATCTGGCGGAGAAACCATCAGGACCTGGGGCTTTATCTGGGTCCATGGCAAAGAGAGCGCTTTTGACCTTGTCCATTGTGACTTTCGCTTCTAGGTGGTGATTCATCTCAGCAGAGATTGAAGAGGGAACCCCGCCCAGCAGGCTAGAGTTCTGAGGCGCATTCACCTCTTTTCTATACAGATATTTGAAATGATGGAAGGCTGCTTGTTTGATGCTTGCAAAGTCTTTGTGTATGGTAGAATCTTCTTTTATTTCAGCTATGGAGTTGAAGCATTTTCTAGCTTGAGCTTGCTTGTGGAAAAATGAAGAATTTCTGTCTCCTGCTTTGAGCCAAAGGCAGTGAGATTTAATCCTCCACGTTTCCTCTTCGGCCATGCAGGCTTTATGGAATTGCTGTTGGAGTTGGACCTCTTTATCTAGGATTTCTCTAGACACATATGCCTCTTCCGAGAGCAAGTGATGGGCATATAGCTGACAATGGAGATGTTTTCTTTCTACTGTTGGATTAGGAAGAGTTTTGGCCCAACACTTTAGAGCAGATTTCAATCTTATAAGTTTTTCTTCCCATATGTAGAATGGAGATCTGTTGACAGGTTGGGACTAGCTTTCTTTAACTATCTGCAAGAAGTTGGATTCCTTACAGAGGGCTAAACTTGAAGGGGATGGGGCCAAGATTAGTGTGAGCCCGGAGAACGAGCTTGATAGGCTTGTGATTAGAGGTGCTACTTGGTAGAATATGCATACTAATGTTTAAACCAAGCAAAAAAAAGGAACTTTGCACAAAGAATCCATCCAACCTTGTTGCAATGTGTCCATGGCCTATTCTTTTATTTGACCATGTGAACTTACCTAAGATAGGCTTGATATCTAACAGATCCCAATCTTGGAGGAGATCCTTTGCCCATTCCCTTGCCGAATCACACACAATGCAGCCTCCGCATTTTTCTGAAGAGTGCAGCGTGATGTTTAGGTCTCCTGCAATGATGACATTTTCTAGATTTCCCAGATCAACTTGCTGCCTTATTGAATCCCAACAGATCTTTTTTTCTCCAGCATTAATCGGCACATAAACGTTGAAGAGGTAGAAAATTTCTTTAGTGATTAGGTGCTGCATCTTTAGCATCATCCAGTGGGTATTTGAAGTCTGAGACACCAGCGAAAGCCTGCTATCATTCCAAAAAGTACCCAACCCGCCGGAGGCTCCTCGGGCTGAGACAACTCCTACTTTACTCTTATTCCAAAGTTTTTTACTTAGATGAAGGAAGTATGACTCTTCCATCTTAGTCTCCTGGAGAAGGAGTATATCTGGGGCCTCTATTCTATTAAATTTCTTATAGCCTCTTCTTTTATTTTTCTCCCCATACCCCTACAATTCTAGTAGATTATTTTCATTATTTACCTTTTTTTTGCTGGGCTCCCTTGGAGCCTTGATGCTGGTTTCTTGCCATCTTCGGCTTTTTTGCTAACAACTTCTCCAGAGTTGGTTGGCTGCCCTGTAATTTGTCCTTTTACGTTTCGTGCTCTCTTTTCTCTCGATCTGTTTTGCGCCCTCTTGTAGATCTCCTTACAAATATTTGGGAATCTCTTATTTCTCCTTCCTCCTCCGAGTCTTCTGATTCTTGATCCTCCTCCTCAAATTCCATGGGGGTTCCTTTTGAGCTTTCTGCAACACCCATGTCCTTGGAAAAGATAGGCAGGATACCTTTGTCTGGGGACACTGGTTTTTGGACTATGACTTCATGAGTGTCCTCTGGCTAAGAGCTGAGAGGGTCGAACTTGTTCTATGGGGCAGACTTGGGCGGGATCTGCTGAGCAGGATCCTGATGGGGACCTTTGGCACTAGTGCCTCCCGACTTCTGGGTCTTGGAAGAAATTTTGGATCGATTAACTTGATTCCAGCCGACCTCCTTCCCTTGCACAACTTCATTAGCAGATGGGCAGCTTCTGGCGAAGTGTCCATAAACATGGCATTTCCGGCATTTGAAGGGCAACTGTTCATAGAGTAGTTTCTGCACATGCGTTCAGCTTCCTACCTTGATTTTGATGGCCTCTGGAAGCCCCTCCTCCAGATCTACCTCAACGCAGATCCTGGAACAATCATATTGATCCTTATTATTCGCTCGATCTATGAACTTCCCCAAGGCGTTTCCAATGTGCATCAAAGAATCTCAGTTCCAGCAATGAACTGGGAGATTTGGAAGCCTAACCCGCACCGGGACAACTTTGGGTACATCTGCTGCTGGATTGAAGTCCAGAGTCCATTTATTCAGGTATAAACCCTGGGGTCCAATGAAGTAGGGGCCATTTCGAAAGATCAGATCTTTGTCATCCTTTGATGTGAATTCGAAGAGGAAGTATCCTCGACCCAGAAAGTATGAGGTCACACTTTCTTTGATCAGCGATGACCAGTTTCTTTTGACCCAGCTCTCTGTAGATTTGGGGGATGGCCATAGACCAGTGAACTGGTCGATGAGAGCTCTCTCAGACAAAGACAAAGCAACCTGGATTGGGGTTTCCGGAGGAAGAGAGATCTCTGGAATATCATCAAGTTTCTTGACAAATTTCGCCGCTTCAACATTCTTCTTCTTTGGGAGTCCTTCCAAAAGCCAACTAAAAGCCTCAGCTGAAGAGATCGGCGGAGGGGGAGGAGAAGAAGGCCCTAGGGGGTGCCCAACACCTCCATGAGCGCAAGTCCTAAAGGGAGCCTACCAGTAGCGAGCTAGGTAGCTCAAGCCCCCATGGCCGACCGACCGCAGGTTGGAGAAGAGCCTCTCGCGGACAATCCCGCCGGGATATGGGCAGCAGAGTGCAGGCTCGCGCGCTGTCTGCAGGATGCGTAGGGAGCGGATCTCAAGGGAGGGCCGAGCAAGGGCCGAGCGCAGTCAGTCGACAGGGGGAAAAAAAAATATATATATATATATAATATATATTATATTATATATATATATATATATATATTTAATAAATTGTTTTTAATATGATAAACTTAAATAAAAATAAGTTAATATAAATTTAAATAGTAATAACTTTTTAAAAGAATATTAACACCATGGCTGAAAATTGTTGGAATTTTAAGGCTTTTCATAGAGGTGATATTTTATCTTTAATTCCATGCATGAAAATCCTTGGAATTTTAAGGTTTTTTGAAACTTAACCCTTAAAAAAAGAAAAGAAAAAAGGAGAGTTATTCCAGCATCAACACTTTTCTTTTTCAGACGTTTTTTCATGTTTTTTGGTTAGATTTCTCGTTTGATTGGTAACTTTGTTTGTATTCTAAAAAGCAATGCTAATCATTTTGTGTCTCATATTCCTTGTTGCACTTCCTTTACATTTTTAAATGGTATTCTTCTGTCTAGCTCGTTGCTCACTAGCATTCTTTATTATTAATTATAAAAATCCTTCAGAATATATTTGATGGATAGTATGCTATGGAAGATTGCAAGATTAGATAGAAATAGATACAAGGGGTACATAATATGTTGAGCTTGTACCTTAAGACTATATTTTACTATGAATGTTAACTATGCCCCAGGCCTACTTGATTATTGATTTACTTGACTTCATAATTCATAAACATACGATGGATGCATGTTATGAGAAGTTTATGGGTAATGTAGGTTGTGTAGTCATATTCAATATATATTAACTATGGGGCAAGTTCTGCTTCTTTCATCAACCTCCCACAATGCAAGCATATAAGGAAAGCAGGGGATGTTATTTCCACTGTAGAGTATCGAGGAATATTAAGCAAATCACAGGTTCTAGTAGGGTATATAACTTTCTTGTAGAAATCAATATGCATGAGAAAAGTGACCCATTTGAGACTCGATCCCACCGCTCACTTCAGATCGGGCTATTGGGTCACGTTATTTGATACGATCACCATGACTTATTTTCATAAATATTCAATAAATATCTGGTTGATCCAAAAAAATAGAGGGGAAAAAAGACCATTTTGAAAACAAACTGGTTTGTTTTAGAGTCAACTTTAGCCATTTGTAGCATGACAGTGTGAATACTTCCTCTGTGCGACATAAGTAACTTTGTCATGAGTGATGTTTAAGGGAATGAACAATGTTGGGTCCCTATAATACTAGTGATTACCCCATTACTACTGTAGCTGTATCCCTTATTAATATTTTTGTGCCCCATAGAATCCCTCTATTGTTATTTTTGTGGCTTTATATTATTATTGTTAGGTCGGCTGGGATATATTGTGACTTCTTAGACTCCTATATATAGAAAGGAGGTTTTGTCATTTGAATCATCCAAGAATTGTTCATTTATGTAATATAAAGGAGGTTTCCTCCTCGAAGAGGCTGAATTCTAAGGTGTTGATCTATCTTTTCTATCTTTTTCTTGAGCTGGTTTCATAACATTTGGTATCGGAGCTTTGGATTCTAGGGTTTCGCTGCTCAAACAGGTCATCGTAAATTTCACTATATTTTTATTTTTTTTTTATTTTATTTTTTTAATTTTTATTTATTTTTTGTGAGACGTTTCAGAAGCTAAAAAAAACCCATTTGAGAAAAAATCGCGCTGAATCTTGGGTCCGAATATTAGAGCTTTTCACGCTATGTTTGCGGAGATATCATCTGAGGAAGTTGGTGTTTTTGCAGACTCCTAAATTACACTCCAAACAAGTGACCTAGGGAAAATCGTCATAACAGAAAGAGGACGGACTGTAGTTTCTTGTATATCTTTTTTAGAGCCAAAGGTCGAAACAATGACTCGTGGCACGTTGTACAAGTTCGCTCTACTGAACTAGTCTATAATCAGGTCACTGTGGGAGATTTCACATAACTCTTCCTTGAAGAATCCAATTTGGATCACACTGATGGCATTGGAAAGAGGACACAGAGGGCTACTGCAAGTTGCAATTTTAGAACTGGATGATCCGAAAGTACAGAGATACATCAGAGGCAATATCGAGCTCCTACAAAGTGAAAAAAGGTGTGTAGATTTTTTTAAATTTTTGCTTAAGCTTGGTTTGAAAATTTATTTTGAAGGAATTCAAAGGGAATAGTAGAGCATTATTATCGGTAACTGATGCCCCAAGGAAAGAAAATGCAAACACCTAGTAAGCAACCTATAAGCTCTAGCATGACTCATGAAGAAGAGGAAGAAATGCTACATGATATATCAAAATTACAAGACCAAGTGCAACAAATGTCACTCTCACAAAAGCTAATAGAAGCTAAGATAAATGGCGTGGAAACTGAGATGGACAATTTGAAGATAGATTTGAAGACAGATTTGAAGAGAGACATGGCAAATTTGAAGAGAGACATGGCAGATTTGAAGACAGATTTGACAAATTTTCTACAAGAAATACTTGAGATAGTTGTAGCGTAAATAGTTTGGGTGAAGATGCCATTAAATAACTCATTTTCACCCAAAGACCATTCTTGAGCTGGTTTCATAACAAACAACCACAGTCACAACTTGCATTGCACCTTTTAAAGACAATTTTAAAGCCTAAATAGAACCATATATGGGCTAACGTGTTCGTCCTAGGCTTCGATGCTTCTCTTGCTTGATCGTTAGATTCAATAATGGACTTTAGAGTGATTGGATGAAATGACTTATCTACATTTATTTTATTGGATGTTGCTCACAAATGTCAGTATTCTACCAGTAGTTTGTTATGTTTTCTACTAGCTGGAAAATGTTAGTAATATTCCATTTATTCTAGGCCACTGTGAGATAGTTGCAGCGTAAATAGTTTGGATGAAGGTGCCATTAAATAACTCATTTTCACCCAAAGACCATTCTAAAATTTTTCATAGCAATGTGATCAAGCAAGACAACAATTGCATTAACCAACTTAAATGATTACATTAAACTGGCTTTGGTTATAGCTAGATTACCCCCATAACGAATTACCAATCTCAAATTTCTAATAGATAAGAGCTACAACTAATATCTTGGACACATCAAGAATCCATTGGTGGTTATGCTGGATATAATCACAAAGTTATCTCTAAAATTGACATACTCATCATTACCATGTGGTTTTGTCATTATGTTAGCAGTTTGCTCTGTCGTAGGACAATAATAAAGAAAAAGGTTTTCATTGCACTGAATATTTTATGTAATGTTGATTAACTTCAACATGCTTAATTTTGGCATGATTGATTGAGTTCTGCACCATCTTGAGAACAAACTAATCGTTGTTGAAAAGTAAGGTTGGTGATGTTTTGTCTAGTTGAATAATGACCAATATCCTTCTTTAAAACGTTACCTCATATTTTGCATTAATGGATGCCTTGTATTCTTATTCATATGAGGGTAACACAACTATAGATTGTAGCTTACTCTTCCATGAAACTACACCTCAACCATTAATGAAAACATAACCTATTGTTAACTTCTTTGTATCAACTGATCCAACCCAATTGGAGACAATATATCCTTCTAGCATGAAGTGGACAAATATCTAGTATAGTATGCCTAAGTCAAGGGTCTCTTTGACATATCATGTAATAAATGATCATGAAATAGAGTTAGAAAAAGGAAAGAGAGGCAATTCTTCTCCTTGTTTTGATGGCATATTCTTTCCATTGAGAAGCAAATCATTGTTTGTGAATGCATTATGAAGTAGGTAAAATCATATCACTTGTCCTTGAACACTTATACCACAAAAGTCATAAAAGTAGTCACCTAGCAAGAGTGACCATGGTTTGTGTAGACTTTGACATCTACTAAAAGGTTTCATAAAAGGACATGACAATAGGTGGAGGCTTTCAATTCAGAAGGACTCTCTTCTGTATTGTCATTCAATTAATAAGGGTTTACTATGTATTTGCATTTTTCTTACTTGTAAAGTAAGTTCTAACCAAGATGTATGTTAAATCTAAACACCTAGTTGTAGTGAAAGTTTGAAGCCATGGTAAAAAATGTACTAGTAGACTGAAGGCCAATAGCCAAAGAAGAAGCCTATCTTTCAGAGATTAAGTATGTAGAACTGGCACATCTACAATGTCGGATTATTCATTGTTGCATCAAGGTATCAACAAATACTTCTTTTGGAAGGCTCAATGTATCATTGTTGTAGAGGTAGTAGGAATTCTTCTTTTACTCATGGGCAATCAAAACATGATCCTCATGAATCGACCACTATTTGGGTGATTGGGGAATGGGGTAAATGAGGATTTAATGTGTCCTAAAGACAAGGTATGGTAAGTAGATATGCTTTCCTAACAAGACAAAACCCTAATTTACGAAACTAATCACTAACTAACCTATAAAAGTTGTATAGAATGGATTTTTTTATCTGGAAACACATAAGCTTGAATGTACAAACAACAAACATGACATTGCAACTCTAAATCACACATGTAGTCGATCAAGTGAAGAAGGGAATGATGAAAAATTGACTAAACTAAGGAGGGGGGGTAAATCAATTTAGTACATAAGCAATATGCAAACAAAAACATCACATCAAAAAATAATAACAACACATATTGACACCAGATATAAGTGGAACCCATAAAAGGAGAAAACCATGATTTTGTTATTGTTGTGATGCAAAGTCAAGCTTTGACCCTTATTACATCTAATTGTCTATAGGCTCCAACCTACAGGATGTTTCTACCTCAATTTTCTGCAAGTTGTATCATGCAAGGAAGCTCCAACTCCCATATGTTTTATGTAGGCTACAACCCATAGGAGGCTCCTACCTCAAGCATCTCCAACCTGATATTTATCAAGCCACTACTTAAAAGGAGACTACACACTTGTTACACTGGACAAATCCCTCTCGCAGACAAGAGTGATCTCCCTAGATCCTTGACGGAAACTAGAAACAAGCAAGACAATTGAATTGACTCTTTACCTAAGTTGGACTTGTTTGAATTATAAGAATTAAAGCTAATGAATGAGCTGCTTACCTATTTCATGAAATTATCGATGAAGATCCCTTGTTGTGATTCGATGCAGCTCCTCAATGCTTGATAATACCTACAAACATCGACCATAAAAGGATTAAAAGCACATGCAATATAATAATCCAAAAAACTTAACCTAATGATTAAGGAAATTAGGAATTGAATTTTCCTTAATAAACATTATAAACAATTATAAACCATTCATCATTACAATAAGACAAACCAATGGCAGGAAGTGTTCATTTGTATTGATTAAAGATAAAGAGGAGCCATACAACCTTCACCTTGATGCCGTGAGGTCCCTCCCAAATGCCTTCTATCTCCTCCTTAGATGACAAGCTTTCCAGTCTCAAACTAACAACATAATTTTATCTTCTCCGACTCTGACCTCGCAACCCCTCTACCCTCTAATCATTTTATAGGCTAAGAGGAGGAAATTTTAGATCCAAAAGAGGAGGATGAGACTTCTTAATTGAGGGATTAGGTTTCCATGAGAAAAGGTATTAAGATGCATCATTTGAGGGTTATAGTTCGAATAATCATCACCTGGAATCTTTTAGTTGGGAAATATTTGACCAACTATGTTTCTAGAATGTACTTTTTATTTTTACTTTCTTGAATTCACCTTTGCAGGTTTATAGTGGCAGACATAGCGCATCTTTGCATTATTCTCAGAGTTAATTCCAACAAATGCACGGGAAAATCTAGAAAAATCAGCACAGGTGGAACTTAACAAGGTGTGAAAGCTATTTCCCCAAAATTCTCATCTACTTCAAGATATTTTGATTTGTTTGACTTCTGAGGGAGTTGATTCAAACATGTTCACAGAGAGTAAAAAGGCCCATAAACTGATCAAGTGTCATGGCGATAAATTTACTTGTAACATATTTCCCCCTAAAGTGCAAAGTCTGTAAAATAATTTTAAAAGATTGAAGTGCTTTATCATTCCACGGATTGGATGAGAGGCAATGGTTCGAAACCTATAGGGAACATTCAAGGATTATAATGCAAATATGTATCAAAAATCATCTTTGAGGTAGGCATTCCCATACTTAGAGTAAAGCGAACTCAATGAATAAGTATGGAAAAACCAAACTCATATAGATAGTAGACATAGCATGGATGCAACCATCTGTCATAAATAAGTCTACATAATCATGAATATAAAATCTCCTCGCAACCTAGATTGATGAAATTAGATCTAGGGTCTTGATCTCCATCTCTCGATCCACAGTATGAATCTAACCATGCTAGTGAATTTCTCAAAGTGAAACATGGTAGAAACCACTTGATTACCGGTCAATGATGTGAACCGTTAACAAGCGCGAGAGAAACCACCAATAATGACAATGGTTATCAAGGTACTTCTAGTAAAATCTATGAAGTGCGAATAGGTGATCTAAAGTCGAACACTCATAGAATCGTTCGATCGAAGGCCAATGATCAAAACCTATTGTCAAAGGCGAGAAACTTGCCATTGCGACAAGCATGTATCAAGGTATTGAAGGTTTTTAGATCAACTTCCTAGATAATGAGCTGAAGTCGATAGGAAGCAACAATGTCAAGTTTTGAAAATAGTTTGCAAGGACTGACTCAAGGATGGCCGACGCAATTGAGGGCTAGAATTTGAAAAGGGATTTTGAACTGTAGTTGAGCTTCTCTTGAACCCATAACGACACAACAATTGACTTGGTAGCAGTTGACTTAACGATAATACGTAAAAACCATGAATATTTTTTAATGAGGTTCGATTAATTTAAGATAAATGGATTTCCCAACTCGAACATGAGTGTGACAGAGTGTCGTGTTCAAGAGAAACATGCTACCTTTAGAAATGATGATGTAAAATGGACACCTTTTCCCAATTCCCCCCAACCATTATTGGAAAGTACCTCTTTATTTTTTACAAGCTTGAGGGGGATAACATATGCTTGGACTGTAAGCTCATCCTTTGGATGAGTCCATCGAAGTATTTTTAACGAACCCTAAGAAGGAATGGTTTGGTCCCATTATGCTTAACGGGTCCTACATTGTTTATTTTTTTACGAATCTAGTAAAGGAGTAACTGGATGTCGTTTTCTTTTAAAGAGTTTGAAAGGGACACAACAAGGAAAGTCATGTAGTTCTTTTACCTTAAAATTTTAACGATCCTGTAGAAAGTAAAGCTTAGTGTTTTTCAATTTTAGAGAGTCACAAGAAAAACATAAGTAGACTCCATTAGGTTCCTTTTCGTAAGTTTTAGTCTCTCAGGTCTGAAAAAGGATAAAACAATACAAGAGATAACTCTATTGACGATGTTTGGTCAACGTATACCTTTTTCGTAAATAGTCCTAACTCAGTCCGTAAAAGGGGTAAACTTATGTTGAGTGGATGGTTGTTCATTTACTGTTACGAGTTTGAACAAGCAAGTACTTGACAATCATTTCGTTTTGAGAGAGTTTAAAAAGGGCTTAAAAGAGGACTCCATTATTTTCGCTTTCGTAACTTTTTAAGAGAATGAAAGGTGATAAAAGTATGCTGAATAGTCAAAAAACAATCCCCACTTTGTAACCTATCATGCACATTCAAACTCAATAAATCATCCCAACTGCTCGAAAATATCATTTCCCCTCCCAAAAGGTTTTAAATATAAGAAATAATATTTTTGAGATTCAAAAAACCCTATAAAAGTGGGAACAATAAATTGTTTTCACCATTTGCATTTTTACCATTTGAGAGCAGAGAGAGGAGTTTTTACCACCAGACTTCCAGGACTAATTCTGAGCTAACTGGTGGACGAAATTGCACACCGCTTCTTCCAGGTAGAAGATCATCTCTCCTTAACTTAGCTTTTCAATTGTTTAAAATTCCATTTTAAGCTTCTAGTTATTTTTTAGGGCAAAATTATGTTTAGAAACGCACCCTCGACCTTGCGCTGGTTCCTTTTAGTCAGGCCCGCTCAAGCAGGTAAATTTTTCCATCGGAAAATCACGGCCTACGCGAAAATTTTATGGAAAATTTTTTTGTAGCTGCGCCTTGTCTGTAAAACGGCGACTGCGCAAGGGTTTATTTTTAAACAAGTTTTGGGCCTCAAAAAACAAGAGATGGCTTTTAAAAATGATTCTAATCCTTTTAAAATGGTCATTTCAGGGTATTTTATTGTTCAAAATGGGGTGGAGGGAAAGAGAACATGAAGCCAATGATTTGGTCGATCTAGCTACCATGCAGGCTCTAAGAACTGTGGTCTCCTGAAATACTGGCTCATTCTTGGGATGAAAGCTCAGGTAGATATGATGACATGGCTGGTAAGAACTTGGAATGTCGAGGAACAATGTTTTTTTATCGCAGATCATCGCATTACGATTGACACCGATGACATCTATTTCTTGACCGGGCTGTCTCATTGGGGAACCAATTTTCATTATTAGGACAGACGACAGGATGAGATGATATTGATGGGTATCTATGAAACTTTTGCAGGGGTGCACCACCCAAGGATGGTAGAATTGATATTCAAACCATCGAGCTCTTGCACCTAAGGACCATTACTTTCATTGTTAGCAAGTTGTGTGGCAGCGATGCCCTTCATTTAGCCACACGGGAACAGATGTAGACTGTTGTGGAATGTTGGGAATCCACGGTGTTGAAATGGTGCGAGGCAGTGGTGGTAAACATGAAGGGACAATTGACCAAATGCAAGAATACGAAACTGAAGAATTTCGGTTATGGCATCATTATTGTTGCTTTTTCCTTAGAGAGGATTCCTCTTCTCCGGTCACAATAGATTCTAGGAGATGAGGGGGGGCCTAGGGATCCACACATGATGAGGTGGGTTACACTGATGGAATTTCATGGAGGCGATGGACCAATAGGGAGGTATAATCCAAAGTTTTTTGACTGGATAAGCCAACAAATTATTCTGATCGAGGACTTTCCGTATGTCGGGATGGATTACAGAGATGATCCTGATATCCCACTTCCACCCGAAACTCAGTGGGGTGATCTAGGTGGGAATTTCTCATTTTGACATATTTCCAATTTTTTTTAAATTTTATGCGTTTTTTCCTCAAAGGATAATTATTCGAAATGCCTGTGCAGACGTGGGCCCAAACTGACCAGCTGGGTTGAGACGATTTGACAGACGAGGCGAGTAGCTAACTCGGAGGCAAAAGATATCTTGACAGAGTTGGAACACAACCTTGAGAGGTTGACTTCGAATATCCCAGAGACTGGGACAGATGACATTCCTCACGCTTATCAGAGACATGTAGTTCAGGTTCCAGGGCCACTTAGACGTTTGCTGCATTGAGTTGCTCGTGTTGTCGTTTTCTATCATGAGCATCATCATGCTTAGATGTTCTAGTTTCTAGGACCACATTTTGATTTTTTGTGTTAGAATATTTGGAAAATAAAAGGCCACAAGGCCTTATGTCCTCGGATGACATGTTTTGTAGACACATTTTTATACAAACTCTATTTTAATGAAAAAATAGTACTTTTGCCTACTGTTTATCTTGATCAATGTATGAATGAATATTGTTTTTAATTTACAAATGTTTCAAAGGTCTATTTAATGCACGATTCGCCAATGCATTTGTCAATGTGTTTAAATTTCTCAGAATGTGTTGATATTCGATATAATCAAATTGCCTTTACAAAAGACGGACTTGTAAAAACACTCTTAACATTGTTGGACTCCTTACTGTATAGACACTGTTTAAATGTAATACTATGTGCTGCAAATCCAACCTAACAATCAAACGTCGAATACCAAATGTGATGGCTTAAGATAATAGCTCAATGAGTGTGTTATATTCCACTATATTATTTGTTGTTTGTTCAAGACATGTTCCATGAATAAAGACTAGCTCATCACTAAGTGAATAGATAACCCAGGTTGCGGAAGATAAATTCCTACTACTATGACTAGCGCCATTAGCAAGCCAATGTAAGTCTGAGAGAACGTCGACATCTGCAAATAAAGTGAAAAATAAGATAAGTAGGAGAAGTAGTAGAAAATTGCGAAAAATGTTAACTATCACACATACCTAAAAACAATAAATAATGTACAAATCTCTACCAAAATTTTATGCATAATATTTCTTGAGGTAAAGATCATTTTTGGTCTTTCCCAAAGAATACCATCGTAATCAACCAGCTCATAGGATCCTTTAGCTAATAAGTGTTTATGATGTAAGAGCCATGCCACATGGGTTAGAACTTTCTCGCGCCTAACTTGTCATGAGCTCGATCATAAACCAAGAATAGGTCACCCTCTAAATATGAATGAGGATTAACGTCTTGATCAAACTAAAATTTTACACATTTTTTGTGAGCTTCTCTAGTCAATGCAACATCATGATGATTTTCATCTAAATGTACTAAATGTAGAAAACATTCTTCGTTTGCAGAGGCATCATGTAGTAATTCGATAGCTATTTTTAGGGATGGGATTTCACATTCAATAGGTAACACTGCTTCCAAACCATAAACAATTTGGGAAGGAGTAAAACCCATCGATTAATTTGTAGTAGTACGGTAAGCCCATAATGTTGAAAAGAGCATAGAATTCCAATTTCCCTTATGAATACCAACTATCTGTTTAATCATATTGGTTAAAAATTTATTGACAACTTCAATTTGACCATTTAATTGTGGATAGTAAGGAGTAGAGCTATGATGGCATAGGTCGAACTGTGCAGATAGTTCAACCATCGTAAAGTTACGAAAATCATTACCATGGTCTATAACAATAGCTCGTGGGACACTGAACTGAGCAATCACATGATTGAAAATGAAAATTGTTGCAATTTCGTCATTATCTCTATATGTAGGCATCGCCTCGGCCCATTTAATAAAGTAATCGACTACAAGGATAATATACCCATGCCCCCCAACTAAGTGAGGGTTATAGGTGACAAAATCGATGCCCCATTTGGCAAAAGGACTGACAACTATGATAGGGTGAAGAGGAGCTGGAGGTGCTCCCATTTTGCGATCATCAATTTGGTAATTATGGCATTTGTGGATTGTAGTAATGCAATATTTAAACATTGAATGCAAAAAATAACCAACACGTAATATCTTTTGGGCAATAGCATACCCATACATATGACCTCCACATGCTCCAAAGTGGCAGACATTTAATATTTTTTCGGCCTCTTAGAGAGTCAAATAACATCAAAATATAGAATTGATACCGTGATGGTAAAGAGTGTCACCAATAATATTTTATTGTGGGGATTGGTATTGGATTTGACGTCGATCAATTTTAGATAACTTGGGCCTAAAACTTTGTGTTTGGAGCTATATAATGATATATCCATACCACGAATCTGGCGTACTAATAAGAAAGAGAGATTTGTTAACGAAAAAATCTTCTGTTAAAGTTTCTATAGCAGTATGAGGAAAGTCACACAATAGTTCAATAAAAACCAAATAATTCTTTAATTTAGATTTTTCAAATTCCAAATCAAACTCTTGTAAGATAACTATCCACTTGGAGTATTTGCCCCCTAGCAATTGCTTAGTGAGAATATACATCATAGGGTTGCAATCTGAAATGACAGTTGTTTTTTTGAAGAAGTATATAGTGACGGAATCGTTGGATGGATTGGACAGCTACCAAGGCTAGCTTCTCCACATGTGTGTATTTAATCTCATAGTGAGACTTCTACTCAAATAATAAATCACATGTTTGCTACTAGAATCATCCTCTTGGACTAACACCATGCCAATAGTGGCATCAGACGCGACTAAGTACAAAAAGTAATCTCGATGATAATCAAGTGGATGTTGAGTAATGGTGCATTGGTCAGTGCATGTTTTAATGCATCAAAAGCTTTATCAGTGTTTGGTCAATTTAGTGTGATCTAAATTGCTATTTATAATGTCAACCCGGGGTTCGTAAACTGACGAAGTGAGGTGTACTATATGTACTTAGATAACCATTTCCTTTGGGCTTTTGTCATTTTAAACTTTTTAGTTTGTTTTTGGATTTTATTTTTCTTTAATGTGTGATGATGAAAGTGAAGTGTGAAGTGTGTGGAGTGTAGATGGTGATGATTTCTAAACTTGAAAAATGCTCAAAAGAAAGCTTTGTATTAACTAAAATGAAATCAATTCTTAAGAGAAAACAAATGCATCAAATAGCGAACTAATGGCAATGGCCCAGTATCCTTGCTGCTGAAAATGAAAAGAAAGCTAAAACTTGGAAAACAACTCAAACTTAAAGCAAAGTAGCTAATTCACATTACTTTAACTTTTCAGATCCTTTGGCCTTTGGCTCAATCTACCTGATGGGAAGTAATCATAAATAAGTAACATGATATTTAACTGTTCAAGAAAGTAAATTGCATAAAATAAACTAATCACACTACTTGAATTCTTCAAATCCTTTACCCCTCAGCTCAATCTACCTTGGGGAAGTAATCATGAACATACCAAGTAATATGATAACTAAATGTAAATTGCAAAAAAGAAATTAATCACATTACTTAAATTCTCTTAGTCATTTACCATTCAGCTCAATCTACTTTATGGAAAGAAACCATGAGTAAGTAATATGACAACTAAATCACACTATAGTTAGTAATATTCTGATCTCCTGCTGATATAGTCAGTTGACCACAGAAAGAAATCATAAATTGTTAAGCAGTATGATATCTAACTAGCAGAAAAAGAAATAAACAAATAACAACTTGAAAAGGACAATGCTGAATGTAAACTTCAGAAAATAAAGGTTAGCAAGAAGGACAAGATGATCTCATATGCCAAAAGTTATTAAAAAAATGAAAAATTGCCCAGGCTGCCTAAGAGAATTTGCAAAAAGCACTGATCAGTTTACAACTCTAAGAAAACAAAAGTAAAGATATGAACAGCAGAAACATAAAACATATAATGTACAAACTAATGATAAAAAAAAAGCATAATGAAACTAAACAAACACTTTACAAGGCTTCAGCGTGCAGGGGCCCTCTGCCACTTCAGCCAATCAAATAATCACACGTCTATCTTCAGAAAAGTCTTCTCATATATTTAAATCAACAGCATATAAAACAGTGGGGTGATAAGATAACCAGCAGCGTGGAAATTACATAAATAATTCAGAGTTTACATGTATCAAAAAAGTCTCCCTATAGCATTCAACAACGTGTTATTTATAATGCAAAATACTAAAACAACTACTGCGCTATTAACTGCGTTTCCATAGACACATAGATCTCTTCAGC
>APFE030561366.1:188524-240114 GCA_000404065.3 Pinus taeda | reverse complement strand
CTCTTTGGTTGGCCTCGTCTTTGACTTTGGTTGACCGCGGCCTCTAATGGATGATTTGGCCGGTTCGAAGGGACACGATCCATGTACATGCCATCTGGAGCTTGCCCATGTAGCCCGTTCCTTCAGAGGACACTTGGAGCACAGCTTTTAACAAAATAGTTGGGGAATCCTGTGCTGGCTGCGGAAACCTATGCTGGCTGCGGAAACTGACAAGTTTCCGCAGCTGCATGAACAAAAAACTAAACCAAACAAAAGACATCAGTATAGTCAGAAAACCATATAAACAATCATTTTTAGACTATAATGCAATGATTAAACCACTGGATTTGTGAAGTGAGTGGAGAATGAGGGTTAAGAGGGTGTGTAGGAAGGTGCAAGGTTGAGGCTCAACAATCAGTAAGCTCATCCGAGAAAAAAGGAGTGCCCTTTTTCAATAGTCGAGGAAAAATCTCGGTTAGTTCAACATAATTGTGGATGAATCTACGCAAAAATTTTGCTTTCCCTTGTAAACTTTGGAGTTGAGAAAGACTATATGGAGTAGGAAAATTCATAATCACCTCCACCTTGAGGGGGTCAACACAAATGCCTTCTTTTGAAACGATGAAACCTAGAAGTCGATATGATTGCACACAAAAGACACATTTGTGGAGATTCAAGCGAATATTATAATGCATGCACCTAATTAAAATTGCTTTTAAGTGCAATGGGTGATTCTGCCTTTTCATTGAATGAGACGACATGTCATCTAAATAGGGTTGCACAATATGATTGATATCATGGAATGCATAAGACATTGCTCGTTGAAAAGTTGCGCCAAAATTTTTCAATCCAGATGGGATTTTGCGATAAGGAAAATTTCCCCATGGGCATATAAACGTGGTTTTGTATTGATCGACAGGGAGTATGTTTATTTGATTGTAGCCAGAAAATCCATCCATGAATGAAAAAATTTCATTCCTGACACAATCATCGACAATTTGGTTGATATATGGAGTTGGATAATTATCTTTAGGGCAAGATTTATTAATATCTCTGTAATCAACACATACTCAAATAGTTCCTTGTTTTTTAATTCATGGGTACAATGTTTGATAGCCAATCAGTCAAAGGAACGGGGTAAATGATCCTTGCTTTCAACGATTTTTCAACGTCGGTTTTAATAGCGACAACTTTTCGTGGATGTATAGGATGTAATCATGGTCTTACAAGCTTAGCATCTGGATATTTCATGTTCAACTATGTTAGGGTTGTTTCTTGGCATTTCTTCATATGACCAGGCAAAGATGTCACGAAATTCTTGAAACAAGGCTTTATAAGTTTGAATCTTTTCTAAAGAACAAGAAGCTCCTATATGAATATTTTCATTTACCCCGAGTTTCACTAAGATATCTATGGGTATCGTTGCTGCTATGTTCCCTAAATTCAGTTTAGAATTGGAAGAAAGGGTAGATATTGGACATTGAGGATCACTAAGAGTCTTAGATGAAAACATAGATGAGAAATTATTCTCAGTTTTGTTAAAGGGTGGTAGGAAGGTTGAACGATGATGAGTATAATTCCATGGCATTTCTTCTAAGGTCATAACTTCCATAATCCCTTCATCAGTTAAGAAATCTATGTTAAAAGGATCAGGCATAGAGATTGGTTCTAAGCGTGACAAATGAGAATGTACATCAATAATCGTATTCATTTGATTGTTTTTAGATGTTTATGAGTTGGAAAAGGACTAAATTTCCTCATACGCTAACTTAAAAGGGCTACGAGGCATCTCACTTCCATATAAGACTATTTCTGACTCTGGAGGTACTTTCCGCAGATCTCCCCATTCGAAAGTACTTGATGTAATCAATTAATCTGGGCATCATTATGAGGGAAATTGGGTGGAGGGAACACGAAAGTTCCCATCAAAGATGAGTGTTTGAGAAGGCCAACACAAATTTCTTCATATGGAGTCGTTGATTTTCCAACAAAAGGCACATTACCAATGGAATGAGGGTCTGAGGTATAGTAGGATAATTGGTCTACCTTCACAATTCTTCCTTTGTGAAGAAACACGATCATCCTAAAATATGATGAGGCTACTACAGATATGGCATAAGTCGAGCTCCGACCAAGCAAAAGGTTATAGTTAAGTTGAGCATCAACAACCTCAACATTTATTGCAACCGTTTTACCCTCTAATTCAATTGGTAAGTCATTTAAAAGACCATAAGGACGAAAACCTCTTCCATCAAAGGATTTCAAAGTTGCAGGAGATTGATTGATTTTTGGAGAAACTAAAACTTTCCAATAGGAAATGGACATAATACATGTTGATGCTCCTTCGTCAATCACTGCTTGAAAAACTCATTGAGTTTTGACATGAACTGGTATATGAAAATCCAGTTGGTGTGGGACATGATTTTCGAGATCGAAAACAATCAAATTGGAGTCATGAGGATCTAATGCAAATATAGCTAATAATAATAACTCCCTTTGTGTTGGACAAGTCTGCAGCACTTTAGAATTCGACATTGTCGAAGGTGACATAGCCAAATCTTCAACGATTTTATAGTTATGAGTAGCCTTAGCATGAGGGTTAAAGGCTGACTTTCGAAGCATACCCTTAGAAGGAGGATGAATTATCATATTAGGGTTTGGTTTTTCAATATGTAATGGTTCAGAAGAAGGAGGAGTTGATGTGGAAGTTTGACCAGATGGATTGGAGTCATCTCCATCTTCAACATGACTCTTTGATGTGTAATATTTGGATCTTGTTGCTACCATAACTTTGGAAGACATCATCATGATATCTACCAATCCAGATGAGGAGGACTGGTCATGAGAAACCATTTTGTTGTTCTGGGAAGGAAAGGGGTCCTGCAAAAGAGTGGGAGTGGGTGAACCTTTGACAAATTTAGAAATTTCAGCATGATGTAGGCACTCCGTGGTGTAATGGTCTTCATTAGAAATTAGGCAGGGATAATGAGGTTTCTTCTTTTCATCAGATAGTTCATTCTTGTTTGACTTCTCCTTAGAATGAGTGCCTTGTTTTGCTTTCCCTTTTCCCTTTTTTCTTATTTACGGATTTGCTTACCCTTTCCAGTGGATGACTCTACGACATTAATTTCCGAAGTAATTTCGGGAGAAGGATATTCTTTAGGTGAATCAGATAGAGTCAGAATCTGAGTTTTCTTAGAATTTTTTTTTTTTTTTTCTTAGATTTTTGGCTCACAAAATCAATCATACCATCAATGACATGTTATCTTATAAGGGTTTGATTAGTTTAACTAGGGCAGGGTAAAATTTGGATCTTTTCATACAAAGTACCAAACTGAGTATAAACAAGATCAAGGTATTGAACACGAGAAATTACTTTCTCCTCAGTTACAACACCTCCTTTGGCCACATCTTCAATTATTACTAGTAAGAGAGATTTTAACCATTCAGCCAAAATATGGTCTGGAATGTAAACTTTAACCAGGCGACGTCTTCGTCTCCATTCATGAATGTGATATGAGATATGGGTTGACAATGACTACTTTAAAGAAGTTAAAAGTTTGGTCCCATTATCATATCGAATGGGCAACTGAAAATGGGTCAAAAAAGTTGTAGCAAGGGAATTAAATGTATTGAAGGAAGTGCGTGACAATTCTACATACCATTTGGTTGTCGAACCAGTTAAGGTTCGTTGAAAAAGTCGTAATCTAATATAATAATTGATTAATGAGTTGGACACACACCAAATATGATAGGTCATAACATCGTTTGATGGACCTTCGTCTGAATTACCTTCAAACTTAGGAATATCACTAGGAAACTTAGTAAGAATGGTTGGCCAAAATGGTAAATAAAGAAGAGGGCCATTAGTTAACCGAGAGAGGTCAGGAAAAGGCAACTAACGGTTAGGAACCTGAGATGGATACTGATAACTCTGATGGGCGAGTCCTGTAATGGGATGAGGATACCCGAGATATCCTGGAATAGTCTGAGCAGTTGGAATTTGCATACCTCCTAGATATCCAGGATGAGCCATATTGTAATTGCGGCTGCATAGATACTTGAAACGTATGACATGGGTATGGTTGATTCTAAAACGTAACTCTGACCCATTTGACGTTGAATGAACTATCCTTGAAAGGGTTGATTTTGTGAAGGTTGGCCTTGGAGAAAATGAGCTTGAAAAGGTGGACCTTGAATAAACTGACTCTGGGGTTGACCTTGGAAAGGTTTCCCTTGAAACGACACTTGAATATATGGGATGTTAGGTTGTACAACAAGTATTTGGGGCATGGACGAAATTGTAGGAATATATTGAGCACCAGATACTTGAGGTAAGCACTGAACAAGGGGTTGCAATGTTACTTATGATATAAGTGGGACAACTACCTGCGATACTCCTGGAATGGGAGTTTGATGTGAACCTGAACCTGGGTTTTGAACATTTGTTGGTATAACAGACTGTACCAAGGTTTGAGGAGTATTTGGGATAGGATGCTTAAGTGATTGTTGGGTAGGTGTTGATGGATTAACCTGGAAAGTCAGTTGGAATTTAAAAGGCATACATTGAAAAGGTAATTGTTGTATAGGTTGTCCAATAGGTTGAACAGGTTGATACACGGGCACTTGAGAAGAAACCAGAGTTGACTGTTGATTTAACGAAGGGTTCCAGATTGTATTCATTCTAGGGTAAGGCATTCCAACGGTGGGTTGAGGTATAACAGGTTGACCAAAACTAGTTTGAGGCATTTGATCATAATTAAGATAACTTCCGGTAGGGGGTTGTCCCCCAGCTGTAGGGTAAGGTCCACCTAAAGGTTGTCCTCCGAGTGGAGGATACAATGGTTCCCCCCCAGGAGGGTAATAACCATATGTTGGGTTGATTTGAGGATCACCAACATTACCAGAAATCATATTAATAAATTGTTCAGATGTCAAGCCTTCATTGATAGGATTAATTAGACCAGTTGAGATGTTTGAACATGAATTTGAGGAAGAAGCTCCTGAATAAGATCGAGCAAGAGAGTGATATCCAGGCAATACAAAACCACCATACAATGTTGACTACGAAAAAGTAGAAAACATAGACGTGTCTGATGAGGTACTTCTAGAAGCCATCCTAGACCAGCCAAAACCTGGTATGGTAGAGTAAGGAGTCATCTATCTCAGAATCCCTTGTCCTAAAAAGTTCAAGGGTGTGAAATACCAAGGGTCAGGGTGAAGAGATCTAAACAAAATCTCTGAGATATCTGACAGCTCATTGGTAGAAACTATTGGTTCTTCCTCTTCATCTGAAACAAGTTCTTGAATTCTAATGGGACCAGGAGGGAGACTATCAATAATAATAAGTTTCACACGTGGTGAATGTGGAGGATTTGGAATATGCATTGTAGCAGGCATATAAGTCTCAGGTTTAGAAATATCAGACTCAGGTTCGTCTATATTTGGTTCAGAAATGGGATTTGTATCTGAAAAGTCTCAAGTATCTGATTCAGTTTGAATGAGTTTAGTAATTTGTAAATCAGTTCCTTCTGAGTGTGATGTTAATTTCTGAGTTTGATCAAATTCAATTTTTGTCACTTCAAGGCCTAAAGTAGTAGATGTTGTCAGTTGAGTAACTTGAATCCCTTTTACATCAGAGTCTATAATAGTAGAAGTTTCAGTTTTTGCTGCAGTTCCGGATTTCGATGATTTAGATTTTTTTGGCTTTTGTCTTTTCTAACTGGCTTGGTGTATACTTAGAGGGGTCCCCGAGTATAATACATGATTGTCTTGGTAATTCCGCTACAATGAAAAATTTTCAATTAATAAATTACACAATATCTAAATTACACCTAAAGTCTCTAAAAAGTAAAAAGAACAACACAGAAAGTAACACATGCTAAAAATCTAGGATTTCAAACCATAGAAAATGATTCCTCACAAAGATAAATAATTACTAGTTGGTGATGAAATCCAATGTTGCAGTGACCAAGGGGAAAATATTTATAGAAATGAGGGTTTGGAACTAGTTTCCCTGACAACCTGCTTAATGAAACAGTCTGGTGCAAGTAACTCTGCTACAAACCATCTCGAGCAAAGATTACCCTCCAAAAAGTCCAAGTGAGTCTATTCAATGATTATTCCAGGTACAATAGGACCTTGCCTTTGCCATCACCTTAGGTAAAGCCCTAGGATTATTGTCACTAAGCTCACCAAATACAACAATTTTACCTAGGGAATAGTCGCAGCTCGGACGTACACGCAAGGGCAGAGTTACAAGCTCAATCCCCTTGAAGGTTCCTCCACATGAAAAATTGAAGGTTTACTTTCAAGTGACCCCAAGTACCTTTCGGTACCATTGTAATACGTGAAAATCACAATATCTAGGCCAATGAAGTGGGTGCGATCACTTCACCAGATTCAACATGATCTCGTGCTTAACTCATGTCCAAGAAGAGCTTCCCAAAGCAAAATGGAAATAATTGGATTTTCTCTCCCTAACTCAATATTCTATTGTTTGTTTGTAGCTTTGGAAAGTTTACTTCCTTCCCTATTCCAAAGCCCTATACTTAAGTTACTGTAGGTGACAAGAGCCCTAAAAAATGTAAAATTCTAGATGAATTTTAATTAACGTTGTATTATTAAGTTGTTCTTTACTCAATTGGTAATGAAGGTGAAACTCATGATGTTATGACACGACTCAAAATATTAATGCACTAAAAAGTGCAATAGCAACTTTCATATTCGATGAAATCCTATTTAGAGGAAAGAAAGAGTTTCTTTGATTTTTTCCAAAATGAAATGCAAAACTCACAACTTTTCCAAAAAAAAAAAAAAAAAAAAAAAAAAAAAAGAAAAAAAAAAAAAAAAAAAAAAAAAAAAAATGTAATGAAAATGCAAGAAACAAACCAAGTTCCAGATTTCCCTAAATGTCAAATAAACCAAGATACTTTTATCAATTATCACTCAAAACTTTCAAGTACACATAAATCAATCAAGAGAGTTGGAGAAAAACACATTTTCCCTATGAATGCTTTGATTTAATGATAATAACAATGTAATTGTGAGAAATTTCAAAAATTGAAAGCAACAATTTCCTTTATTAAACAAAAATGACCACAATTTCTTCACAAAAGCACAAGATCTCAAGAAACCCTAATTTGCAATTCAAAATGAGTTTTATCACAAATAATAAAAAATCTAAGGTTAACTGGTGTATTTGACAGAGCAAGATAAGAATATCATAAGCAAAAGGACAACCTATCTTGTTTTGATCAATCAACAAATCAACTAGGTAAAACCCTAACCAGTTTCTTCAAAGAAAACTAATTCTAAGAAAATATTAACAAAGCACTCAAATGAGTTCAAAAAAGACATAACACAGTCTAAACAAAGATAATGACACTTCCAAAAAAGAACAAAATCAGGTCTGGGTTGAATCAAAAACCAAATTTTCAAAAAATTCTCTAGGCTTGCATAGGTAAATAGTAGAAAACAGAGCACATGCACCTGGTTGCTAAGGCGAAACTGGCACAGAATGTGCTTTGTTAGTAAACGAAAACAATGCAGGTGTAAAAAACTCAAGAAAAAATAAAAATTCAAAGAAACAACCACACAGATCTGAAAGGTCATTAATTTATAAAGACTTAGGTCGAGATAGATCAGAAAAATCAGAAAGAAAAAATAAGGAAAAAAACGAGAACATAGACGTTCCCCAACGGCATCGCCAATTTGTTACACTGGATAAATCCCTCTTGCGAACAAGACCGATCTCCCTAGATCCTTGATGGAAACTAGAAACAAGCAAGACAATTGAACTAACTCTTTCCCTAAGTTGGACTTGTTTGAATTATAAGAATTAAGGCTAATAGATGAGCCTCTTACCTATTTCACAAAATGCTCGATGAAGATCCCTTGTTGTGATTCAATGCAGCTCCTCAATGCTTGATAAGACCTGCAAACATTGACCATAAAAGGATCAAAATCACATATGATATAATAATCCAAACAACCTAACCTAATGATAAAGTAAATTAGGAATTAAATTTGCCTTAATAAACATTATAAACAATTATAAACCATTCATCATTCCAGTAAGACAAACCAATGGGAGAAAGTGTTCATTTGTATTGATCAAACATAAAGAGGGGCCTTACAACCTTCACCTTGATTCCATGAGGTCCCTCCCAAATGCCTTCAACATCCTCCTTAGATGACAATCTTTCCAATTTGAAACTAACAACATAAGTTTATCTTCTCTGACTCTGACCTCCCAACCCCTCTACCCTCTAATCGTTTTATAGGCCAAGAGGAGGAAGTTTCAGATCCAAGAGAGGAGGATGAGACTCCTTAATTGAGGGATTAGGTTTCCATGAGAAAAGGGATTAATATGCATCATCTGAGGGTTATAGTTTGAACAATCATCATCTGGAAGCTTTTAGTTGGGAAATATTTGACCAACTATGTTTCTAAAATGTACTTTTTATTTTTACTTTCAAGAATTCACTTGCGCAGGTTTATAGTGGCAGACAGAGCGCATCTCTGTGTTGTTCTCAGATTTAATTCCAACGAATGCGCGGGAAAATGTAGAAAAATAAGCGTAGGTGGAATTCAACAAGGTGTGACAGCTATTTTCCCCAAATTTCTCATCTACATCAAGATATTTTGGGTTGTTTGACTTATGAGGGAGCTGATTCAAACATGTTCACGGACAGTAAAGATGTCCATAAACTGATCAAGTGTCATGGCTAAAAATTGACATGTAACAACTCCCCTGATGCAAACAAGTAACAAAAATGTGTTGGTTTAATTGGCCATAAATTCTACATATATCAATCTTCATTTCAGCCTCTTCTTCCCTTCAAATTTGCTTCACATAAGCTTCATATGTGTGAGGTAACTAAGGTATAGCACCTCAATCATCTCTCACTCATTCTCCAACTCTCTAACCTCTTCTTGCCTCCAAAAATCACATCTTTAATAAGGATAATTTGTTGGTTGTTTGTATCCCACATAAGAATATGAAGTGAAAAAACTTAACTCTTTGCCTTCCACTCATTCATTTCCAAACTCTTCATATTTTGAATATTAGAATAAAAAAATAAATGCCCCACCCAATATTATTTTTCATCCACATGTAATGCTTAAATTGATCAATATAATGCCAACATCATGTAACATTATAGGAATAACATATGACTATATGATTGAGCATTCATTTCTCATGATCAATAACAACATTTGCCATTATTTTATCACAATAATCTCAACAACATCTTTGCCTTTGCCTTAGATTTACATCAAAACATCTTCATGTCATTGTCTCAACGACCTTGTCTTTTTTGTCATGGATTCTTGCCTTGCATCACAACGATTCAACTCAACACCAATTTAGCATCACAACATATTCTTTAATATACCAGTCTTCAAATCAACGTTATACAGAACAAATGCAAACATCAATGTTTTGTCAAACCATCAAGGTATTTTATGCTCCTTAGTTCTGTTGTCATCAAGCATACAAAGTATAACTCATTGCTTTTCTCTTCTTGCCACTCTTCTTTGCTACTCTTCTAGTGTTCCTTGACGCTGCTCCTTTGCCTTTGTTGTTATTGTTCCTTTGCTACTCTCTTGGTTTTTATTTTCCATTACCCTTCATCTCTTGTTTTCAAATATCCCTGCAACATACCTTGTTGCTCCTATGCCTTTGTTGGTCTTGTGCTACTTCTTTGCCATCAATCTCCCCCTTTAGCATTGATGGAAAAACTCTGCTGCTCCCCCTTTTTGTCTTGAAAAACACTTCTTGTTACTTCTGCTTAGCTCCCCCTTTGACATCAATGGAAAGGGGGTCTAGTTTATATTGAAAATCAACAAAAAGGGGTTATTCAATGATTGCACAAATTCCTTCTATATGAAAGACAATCTCCAATAGACAACCCAAAAAAAATCTAACCTCAATATTTCTAGGAAATCCAGTTACACGTTCATGAAAGCGTGTGCTCTCTAGTAATACATTTCATTTTTAGGCACTCTTCATATTTGGAGTAGATTGTTATGAACACAAAACACCCTTGTCTAGCAGGGTTTCATTGAGCACGGACAACATCCAATGGACTCAATATTTTAAGGAATGTTTCATTATCATCTTTAACGTCTGCCTTTTTTGAGTTCTACATGGAGGAAACCTCCTCTTCTAACTGCTTACACAACCCATTATTTTCTTCTAATTCATTGTTTGCTAAGACAACTTCAACTTCTAGCCTTTTATCTTTTACCTCTTTTTCTTTCAACTCATTGTTCATAACCTCTCTTAATCTCCTGGATTCTTCAAGCTGTGTCTTCAGGCTCACAATTTCTTCCTTGTAATCATGCTCTCCCTCATCACATATCTGCACAATTTTCTTCAAATCTTTGCTCTCAATCCTTAGTATTTCTACTTCAGCCACTGCTAGGTCAAGCCTGGCTTGATGTTCATCTATCTTTTCTTCATGAGAGTCAGGGACATCCACACATGCAAAGGTTTCATTTAATTGATCACTTTCCTTTTGATAGGCCTTTTTATTCTTCCTCTTCCTCTTTTCTTTTTCAACAGTGCTACTACTAGTCTCTCCTTCATGTATGAGTTGCAATCTATCCCATATTTCTTTTGCATAAATTAAGTCTATTACTGTATAAAGATCCTTATTATGAAGGTTTTTATATATAGTACACTTTGCCTTAGCATTCCAATGTTGTTCTTGCACAAAGGGAGAATCTTTATAATAGCCATCACATACTAGTTTCCATACACCAGGTCCATAAGCTATCATTCATATTTTACCTTATCTCTCCATTCACGAAAGTTTGTTGCACTCAACACAGGTATACTTTGAGAGTCCATGAGTTAACTAGACCTACCTTCAAGTTATTAGGCTTACACAAAACAAATTGGCTTTGATACCAATTGATGAAAACTTGACTAAACTGAGAGGGGGGGTGAATCAGTTTAGTACATTTTTGGACATTAATTTATTTCCTTTAATCCTCATTAACTGAACCATTAAATGAGCAACTTAATAAATAATAAACAACAGATTGAAAATGTGAACAATAAGTAATATGCAAACCAAAACATCACATCAACACATAACAACAACACATATTGACACTAGATATATGTGGAAACCCATAAAGGGAGAAAACCAACATTTTGGTTGTTATTGTGATGCAAAGGAAAGCTCCTACTCCCTTAGTACATCTGATTTTATGTAGGCTCCAACCTATAGGAGGTTGCTACCTCAATTCTCTGAAAGCTGCATCATGCAAGGAAGCTCCAACTCCCATACATTTTCGGTAGGCTACAACCCATAGGAGGCTCCTACCTCAAGAGGCTCCAACTTGATATTTATCAAGCCACTACTTGAAAGGAGACTATAATCTCCCTATGCAAATAGGAAACAACAATGTGCTAGTTTACCTACTCATAAGTTCTTGCATATCTCCATCTTCATTTTTGCCTCTTCTTCCCTTCAAATTTGCTTCACATAACCTTCATATCTGCCAGGTAACTAATGTATAACACCTCAATCATCTATCACTCATTCACCAACTCTCTAACCTCTTCTTGCCTTCCAAAATTGCATATTTTATAAAGATAGTTTGTTGGTTGTTTGTATCCCACATAAAAATATGAACTGAACACACTTGACTCTTTACCTTCCACTCATTCATTTCCAAACTCTTCATATTTTGAATATTCGAATACAGAAATAAATGCTCCACCCAATGTTATTTTTCATCCACATGTAATGCTTAAATTCATCAATATAATTCCAACATCATGTAACATTGTAGGAATAACATATAACTATATGATTGAGAATTCATTTAACATGATCAATAACAAAACTCGCCATTATTTCATCACAATAATCTCTGCAACATCTTTGCCTTTGCCTTGGACTTGTATCACAACATCTTCATGTCATTATCTCAATAGCCTTGCCTTTGTGTCATGGAGCCTTGCCTTGCATCACAATAATTCAACTCAACACCAATTTAGTATCACAATAAATTCTTCAACATACCGGTCTTCAAATCAGCCTTATAGACAACACATGCAAGCATCAATGTTCTGTCAAACCATCAAGGTATTTGTTTCTCCTTAGTTTTGTTGTCATTAAGCATACCAAGCATAACTCAATGCTTTTCTCTTCTTGTTGCTCTTCTTTGTTTCTCTTCTAGTGTTCCTTACTGCTTCTCCTTTACCTTTGTTAATGTCGTTCCTTTGATGCTATCTTGTTGTTTCTTTGCCATCACCTTTCATCTCTTGTTTTCAAATATCCCTGCAACCTAACTTGTTTCTCCTATGCCTTTGTTGGTATTTTGATGCTTCTTTGCCATCAATGACAACAACGACATAATTTTTTTTACAAGGTAATAGCTCAAAATCCATCCTTGTGTGTGTGTGTGTCTCTCTCTCTCTCTCTCTCTCTCTCTCTCTCTCTCTCTCTCTCTCTCTCTCTCTCTCTCTCTCTCTATATATATATATATATATATATATATATATATATATTATATATATATATGTATATATCTATATATATATAGATAAAAGGATTAGGAATAAAATAAACCATTCAAGGGGTGCACCTAGGTTAGATAAGAAAAAATTATTTCATTGTCTAATGACTAACCAAAAATAGGTCAGAGGAACTATTAGGTACACAAGTGGGAGTGTGAGTGCAACTCTTAAAAGAACAAAAAAAAAACGGTAAATAAATAACTCATTGTCTTAACCACACATTGAGTCTCTGGTTAACATAGTAACCACCCCTATATATATAAGGGGGTATGTTAACACCCTATATTGACTATGAGATTTATAAACATTTTGTATTATTGTGCACTCCAGCATGATAGTTGTGACTAGTGGCAAATTTGTTTAAACATAATGGATTTATTTATGTTGACATTCATTTAAGCTTAGATGCTAGTACTGAGATGTATGAATACTTTACTCAATATTTAAAATATTAACTATGAGTTAATACTTTAATTATATTTAAAAATAATTAATTGTATAATTGGTTTAATTAATAATAAAAAATATTATTATAGTTTTAATTAATTTGTTGTTATAAAATTAAAATCAGTTGGAGAACAATGACGGGCCATACTCTAAGAGGGGTATTCAGTTTCACCCACTTGAGTTGAACCACCATAGCCATACTACTGAATTTATTGTCGAACCCTTATGGTTGGAAAATTCGTCTCAATGAGATTTGGTTATTAATGCGACTAGGCAGTGCCATCATGACCTCCCTTTCTTGTGAATTGAAAGGGTAATGTGCGAAGGAAGATAGCGTGGGGGCAAGGGTTTCCCTCTCTACCATACATGATACACAACATGCAACCATAGCTATGCTAAACAATTTATACAATGGGTTCAACTTGATTCTAGAGTATTTTAATGGAGACATAGATTTGAGTGTGAAGCTCGCGGACCACTACTTTGTCTTCAATTTTTACCTGGAATTATTGGTTTGGACATAAAGAGATTGACTTGTAAATATTAGGTGCTTGTTGAGACTGTGAAACCACTGGTGCTCACTGCAACTATGAAACCACCAATGCTTGTCTCCTCTTGTGAAACCACCCATACAACTAATCACTAGTGCTTTCGATTGGTTTTGAAACCACTGGTGCTTGATGAAAATATGAAACCATAAGTAATTTCCAAACCACTACTGAACCACTTGCAATTGATATCCTTCTCTCAATCCAATTGATGTTTCCCTTGTGAAATTAATTCCTCAGAATCTGGACCTGACATGGGGGTGGTTAATTAGGAGACAATACAACATGGTTGACCTATCGTTTGGAGGATAATGTGAAGCCCTTCTTCGGATGCTGGTTATTTTCATCTTGATCAGGTAAGTAACATAGTCTATGCCCTTCTATTTCAGGAACTTTTAGTTATGCATAACTATCATGATCAATTTATATCTAAGTATCTATGCGAACTACTATGGAATGTTATTTAATTATATAACCCTTACATTTATGAGTATAAGGTATTCACGGTGAATTAAATTGTCTGGTATTGTTAAATTTACCAAACATTTAGAAATTTAAACTCATATTATATATGGTACACAACCAAAAGCATGTTCTACACCTTATGTGCCTCAAATGTAGGATTTGTATTGTAGATATGGAATTTATGCATATCTAAAACTTGATATTGTTAGTCTGAGCGTGCTATAATGTTTGGACGTAAAAAATATGATTCATGGGTTGTAGATGTATTGAATATTGGCATTATATTTGACGTTTACTATAGTTATAACATTACAAAAATTGGACTATTTTTGAGTGATGCAAATTATAGTGATAGATAACAAAAGAATCACTAAATTCTTAAACAAAAGAAAAAAGATTGTTTAGGGCCATGCCTTTCTTTGACCTTTGTATTGTTGTTTAGATGTTTGTAATATTCATGCACGACTGAGTGATGTGTGCTATAAATTGTTGAGTTGTATTATTATTTGGACATTTGCATATTTGTACACAATTGAGGTTGTGTTTTATAAATTGTTGATATGCATACATAAATGAATGTAAAGTTGAAGTATTTATGTGTTGCATTTCCCCCATATTCATGCATGACTGAGGTTTTTATTTATAAATGTTTTATATGTATTGGATATAGATGTAAAGTGAAAAATCATTATAAGTTTGCACCTTTTTATCCACACATTCCTAACTAAGTGGAGATAACTAACAATCTATCTAGGAACCAAGAGAATTTATCTAGCCTAGGAAGGCCACGAGCAGGGCTCGCCAATCTTATTGCCTAAACATTTCGAGGTTGTTGTTAGTCATAACTTGCAAAATTCCAAACCTTCACTCTCTCAAATTTTGAAACATAATGCTCAACTACAGGTCCTGAGGGCATTCGAGCACTCTTGGTTGAAGCATGACTAATGCACCACCTTTGTATTATATATAGACTTTGGACCTTGGTTAAGGCTAAATGATTCAAACAAATAATGTTGATTGGGTGGCCTCAACCCATTATGCCCTGAGCCTAGTAGGGCTTGCCATTTATCGAGCCTCTAGGCATCAGATTCAAGGAACATATGTAACTCTTGGATCATCGTCGAGTAATCCCCCAACACGACATGCTATGGTTTGGGTTAAATCCACCGAATTAGCAACATTAGGTCATTTGTACATGACACATATCACTAATTTTAACGTTAATTATCATTATTATATATATTTATAATAAAATATTACAATGATATTTATAGTTAATGGTGGAATTTGAAAAGCAAGAACTATAATTAAAATTTACAATAAATGATTATAAAATATAAACAATATTAAATAATGCCCAAGTTGCTAGTGACACCCAAGAGTATCGACCTCCTTAAATGGAAGGAGCAATGAGCATATTCAAGAAGATATTAAGGGCGTGGTATGGAGTGTTACACTGGACCATGAATCTTGTAGTCCAAACCATTCAAAGAAAGATGATATATGCATATAGAATTTGACCTATAAATGAAGAACAAGGCTGTGGAAGTTGCATACAAAGAGGTTATGGAGTTGAGATTTTTGGATAGATGGTATTTACAAGGTATAGTGCAAGAGGTAGTCCAAAAATAAGTAACATTGAATAAACCAACCAAGTTATAAGCCTTGTACCCAACAAACCAAACCAAGCAAAGAACATAACCATACAAGGACCTCAAACTTGTAGAACAAGATAACGGACAACATATACCACACCCTGACCAAAGTTTCCTTGTTCTCAATATTGCAAATGGAGAGTAAAATAACACAAAGAATGCCAACAAAGGAGAGAGAGGGTTGGAAAAATACCTTAGTCACTTACCTTGAATGCTCATCCAATTTCCTTTTATTAAATCTAACATACTAGAGAACTAGAAAACCAAGGTATCAAACCGAAGAAATGAGCATTGAAATGATAGTCTTCCATTTTATCTTTATCAAAGGTGACAAGATATAGCTAAGATCCTTGAAAATATGCCCATCTTCGCTTACTTGATGGTCTAACGCTAGTCGATATTGACCATAGGTATTCTCAATTTATTTGTTGACATATTCCATTGTTCCATAATGTTGACATTACTTCATGCTAAAGCATTCAATACATAGAGCTGAGGATAGAGCTTGCATGAAAGAGGGGCCTAGTGTTTTCCTTGGTGCTCTCCTCCTAGTACCGCTAAGTTGATATGCATGTAATGAGCGATGTGGATACTAAATGTTGGTTGACGTGTAACTGAACCAATCCTTACAGGATGATGCATTTGGAGGACACTCCATATTGAATATTATAAATAAGTGTTTCAACGACATTTTTGGTCCATGAGTCTACTTCACAAAAGCTCTCACTTCACATGATAGAGGGAGATATTTCCAAGCAAGCTTTAATTTGTTTTAACTTTGGAAATGAGAATTTCTATCTTATATTTCACTATAGCCTATCTCCTGAGCATGCCTTTGATGATCACCGTGGAGTCTCCTAAAATGATAAGTGACTTAGCCCTTGATTTCTTTGCTAGTTGGATGACTCTCAAAAGTGAGTAGGCTTCTGCTAGATTAATAGATGTTGTCCAAGCCCCCATGTATATCTTGCATGTTGTACCTTCAAGGTCATAAAAGGTTCCCCCCAAATCATACCATTCATGGTAGAAGAAATGTTTATAAAGGATTCCCCCCAACTTTTATCATTCAAAAATGTTTCCAAATGATTTAATCATTTTTAGTTGCTATTAAAATGCTTTGACCATGGATCTGATATTTTTATTGAAGCAAGAGGGAAATTGTAGCTGGAAAGAGTAAATGTAGCAAGCTCAAGTCACTAAAGGAAATATTCATGAAAGTGGCACTGAACAATTAAATTTCCAATATAGTTTCAAGGACACAAAGAAGAGGATTCAAAATATAAATCCGATGAAGGATTTGAGCATTTCCGTACATCATATTATATTCATGAAGTTTAAAACTATAAAATAATGTCTCAATTTAAGAATAATATCATTGGCCACTTGCTTAATGGGAGGGAAATTTTGATCTCTCATATACTCAATTTGAGAGTAATATTAACAATGAATTTAAGGATGGATTCAATGAACCTCCACTAAATACACGTGAAGGTTTCATTCAATATGGTCATTGTAAAAAAGTTTCAGTATGGTTGGTTTGTACAAAGCTACAAGAGGGATGTCAACATGGGATGAACAAAAGTGTGATGTTAACGATTACCACTTTCCATTAAACTTTCAAACTATTGATTTCTCATCCAGAGTAGAGTCCAATGAAGAATAGGTATCCAAACAACAAAATAAAGAGTGAATTTGCAACAAGAAGGATGGATGGTATATTTTAAATTCAATACAATGAGAATATTAAAGAACCAGAGCTAGTAATATAGTTCTCCATGGATTTTCAACAACAATTCATTTTTGCAACCTCACCATGGATTATTGTCATTTCATTATGGAGGAATTTCTTCCAAACATTGCTGATAAGTTAAGACTCTCAATAGTGGTTGCTTGTAAGCAGATGATTTGGTTATGTTCATGGCTATATTGGAAATCTACTTACACTTGAAAGTAGCCATTATCTCCAAGTATCTCAGGGTAGGTAGATTTTGTTTTTTGTTGAGAAATCAAGGTCAAATAGATTGGGTGATTTCTCTTAATTTGATAAGTGTTTGTGATGTTTTTTTACTTAACTTGATTATATTCTTCTTTTACTTGATTATAATTAGTGTTCTTATCATCAAACAACTACCAAATAATAAAGAAAAATGAGACAATAGGACACAAGATATACTCAATATCCCTCTTAATTAGGGACTTTTCCAAGCTCCCTCTTAACTAGGGACTTGTCAAAGATCCCTTTTAACTAGGGATTTGTCTTTAACAACGAATCTCTACTCTTTGGTGGAGATCATGGTAGTATCAACTTCTTCTAGGGCTCCTGTTACACAATATTTTTTTGCACCTCCTGCGCTTCCCTATGACATACCTTGAAGTTCCCAAAACATGATCATTATACAGTATACTCATCAATGTATACAACTCAGATCGCTCCTTTAACTTTGCTTGGAAAATATCTAGAGCTTTCCCTGAAGAAATAGCTAATGAAACCCTAAAATGAGAATCATCGCCCTTATGAAGCTTAAAACTGCGATGATCGCCTGTTGCACCTTGTTAAGCCATCGATGGCATCGCTCCATTCTCTCTCATACTTGCGATGGTCTCAAAAAGGAAGTTTTCCCAAAGAGGATGAGAAGCTTTGTGATCTAGAATCTTCCAGAGCGGTGAGCTGGAGGTGGTTTCACATAGATGAGTCAAATCCTCTTAATTTGACCTCTTAGTCTCATCCCTATGAGATACCTCCCTAAGATGTGGGCCTAATCATATCTTTGGAGGAGGTCTAACTCCCTCTCCCAACCTATAAATTTCCACTATAGCTTTCCCAAATGGTTGATAAATGTCCATTTGCACCCTTATGCCGAGCTTGTGCTAGAGGCCATTCATTAGACTTGGAGAATGAGTGTCGGAGAGTTTCTTGGCTTGGACTTGGATTACCACTCAAGGAGAGCCTTTCAACATTAAGGCTATGGTTTTAAGCTTCCCCTTTACTGTTTAAATAATAATACAACTGCTGGTTCATCTTCCCAATATATATGATCATGTATGTATTTGTTTAGCATTCCTTGATCAGCTAAATAGATTATTATTGGATTTGCTATTGGTTTTGGTATGCTTTGTTGTCTCTTGGTTGTTTATGCAGGTACATAAGCGCTGAAAGAAGCAGGAACAAGACCTTGACACAAGCAGTTCGAGGATTTCAACAAAGGGAATTGGATTAGCATCAGAGCAAGGTAGGCCTCCTCTCTTGTTCTATTTTTCAATCATAATCTTGGAATATGTCTAGTTGTTTGTCCTCTCAAGTTGCTAGACCCACTCATTGGGCTAGAGGGATCGTCTCTGTCCACAGAGAGGATTAACCTTGACAAAAAAATGGCGACTCCACTAGGGAGCCTATGACCTTTTCCTTCATCTCCTTCACCATGTCTTTTGATGAGTTTGGTCAACCATTGATATTTAGACTTCATTGCTTGCTTGCAGTTAGTGTCATTACCTGGTAGATGTCTGAAGATTACTAGCTTGAGATGTTTTTGAAAATTTTATATTTCTTTGCGCTTTTCCTTGACCATCGCAGATATGAGCCTGACAATCGCAATGATATCGAGGGTTTTTTAGTCACTGTAGCGATGATCACTACTTTATTGCTGACAGGTGCGATGATTGCATAAAAATTAAAAATTTAGGGTTTTCTCTGTGATTTTCAGTTTTAGTTGTCTTCTCCTTGTGATTTACCAATGTGTTTGTTCATTGACTCTCTCATTGTCTGCTTGCAATTGCCTTTTAACTTGGCTTGAGCGTTTTGAAGTAAATAAACGAAAAAGTAACCCCCCTGGAGTCATCTTTCAACTCTTTTATGACACTCGAAAATTGAAAATATTGCTGAGTACTTGTCGTTTCGAACTCGTTAAAGTAAATGAATCAACATCACCTCAATATACGTTTACCCCTTTTTTGAGCTGAGACTAACTATTTACGAAAAAGGTACACCTTGGTCGACATGGTTAAGACGTTCCCTCAGATATTGTTTTCTACCTTTTCAGGTTCGAGGGACAAATTACGAAAAGGGACATGATGGAGTTTTCTTTTCGTTTCTTTTTCAAACTCTCTAAACATGAAAAAGATGTTGAGTTATTCTTCCGTCGAACTGGTTAAATTTTTTATGATGAAAGGCTTGTCACCATGACGAACCAAGCTTCTCCTTCCTAGGGCTCGTAAAACTTTCTAGGATGTATTCATTCAAAGGATGAACTTACATGAAAAGCATATGATATCCCCTTAAAGATTGAGATATAAATAATTGGGGTACTCGCTAGAAATAGCAAGGGCAAATGAATATGATACATCATTTGTATAGTAAACATGTCGCTCTTGAACATGATGCTTTTCTATTTCGTGTCGGGTTTGGGATATCCTCACTTAGTCACTTGTTCCCCCGGGTTTGGGTAATCTGTCTTGCCTCTCATTTGACTGTTCCACATTGTCATCATGATCTTTAGTCCCATGTTGAGTCAAATGTTTCCACACTTCGGAGTCGTGTCGCCAATATGTTCAAGAGAAGTCCAATTTGCAGTTGTTTGCCTATACATTGTTTCAGTCGTTGCTACAGTCCTGAATATTGTTCCACTTTATTCCTTGTTTCGTGTCGATGATGAGGGATTCATCACTGCCCTCCTTCAAAGGGTCACTTCTTGTCGACTTCAAATCATTATCAAAGAAGATGACTTAGGAACTCCCTTTCAGTACCTTAGCGTTGGCATGCCTTAATGGTCAGTTCTTCGCATCCGACGACAGGTCTTCATCATTGGCCTTTGATTGGGTAATTCCACGAGTGTTTGACCTCAACTTCATTATCACATTCATGGATTGTATTGTTGTACCTTGAGGGCCATTGGTTTCTCTCGTACCTGTTAATGGTCCACATCATTGGCCGGTAATTAGGTGGTTTTCTAGCATGTTCGACTTCAACACGTTTATTCGCATGCTAGGATTCGTACATTGATTGGGTTGGGATGGAGCGCAAGACCCTGAATGTTGTCTATTATGGCTTAGGCTACATGGAGTTTTTTATGTTATTCATGATTGTACACATGCTTCTACTATACAGATGGTTGTGAGCATACTGTGAGACTTAATACTTATGCTGATCCTTGTTATCTGGATGGTTGTGCCCATACCATGGATCTCTTTATATAGCCTTCATCATTTGGATGGTAGTGTCCATGCCATGGATTCATTTCTTAATCTCAAATATGTATATGTATGTGTGTACTTAATTTACAGGTCTCCTGACAATGTGCATCCTCATCCTTGCCAAAGCTTGTAAAGCTTTTTAGCCATCACTCCTCGTTTTGCCTCCATGCTTTAGGGGGCATCTGTTACACAGTATTTTGTCACACCTCCTACACTTCCTTGTAGAAGACCTTGAAGTGCCCAAAACATGATCGTTATATAGTATAGTAATCAATGTATACAACTTAGATGCCTCCTTTAACTTTGCCTGGAAAATATCTAGAGCTTTCCCTGAAGAAATAGCTCGTGAAACCCTAAAATGAGAATCATTGCCCTTATGAAGCTCAAAACTGTGATGATTGCCTGTTGCACCTTGTTAAGCTAGTGATGGCATTGCTCTGTTCTCTCCCATACTCGCAATGGTCCAAAAAAGGAAGTTTTCCCAAAGAGGATGAGAAGCTTCGTGATCTAGAAGCTTCCAAAGCGACGAGCTGGAGGTGGTTTCACATAGATGAGGTCAAATCCTCCTAATTTGACCTCTTGGTCTCATCCCTATGATCTACCTCCTTAAGATGTGGGCCTAATCCTATCTTTGGAGGAGGTCCAACTCCCTCTCCCAGCCAATAAATTTCCTCTCTACCTTTCCCAAATGGTCGATAAATTTCCAGTTGCACCCTTATGCCGAGCTTATGCTAGAGGCCATTCAAGAGTTTCTTGGCTTGGACTTGGATTACCACTCAAGGAGAGCCTTTCAACATCAAGGCTATGGTTGTAAGCTTCCCCTTTATTATTTAAATAATAATCCAACTATTGGTTCATCTTCCCACCCAATATATATGTTCATGTATGTATTTATTTGGAATTCCTTGATCAACTAAATAGATTATTATTGGATTTTCTATTGGTTTTGGTATGCTTTGTTGTCTCTTGGTTGTTTGTGCAGGTACATAAGCATTAAAAGAAGAAGGAGCAAGACCTTGACACAAGAAGTTCAAGGATTTCAACAAAGGGAATCGGATTAGCATCAGAGCAAAGTAGGCCTCCTCTCTTGTTCTATTTTTCAATCATAATCTAGGAAGATGTATAGTTGATTGTCCTCTCAAGTTGCTATACCCACTCATTGGGCTAGAGGGATCATCTCTATATGTGGAGAGGATTAACCTTGAAAATATCTCCTCTTTCTAAAATCATGAGCTTCATCTTCTTCATCATCCATCCATCATCTTCTAGATCTTCTTGTAGGGTATCGACCATTTTCTTCATCACTTTCCTTCAACGAACCATAGTGTTGAACAAAATATATTCATGTCATCCTTTTTATCAGAAAGTGATCGTCTAGTCCACATATAGATTTTCTTCATAGATCTAGCTCTTCCAAGTTATGTTTCTTCCAAGATCTTCCATCCATTCCCATGAGTACTAGTTGTAGGTGACATCTACAATTCTCTTTTGGTAGCCTGGTTTCAACCCAACTCGATGTTGTTCAAAAATCAAAATTAACATCTAATGAAAGTTACCTTTTATGATGGCCTTTCATCATGACATCAAATTTTTGCAACATCAACATCCTGCACATGTATGAATCCATCTCCAAGACATATTCTCCCAAGGTTTTTACTTTTCAAAAATACCTATCAAGGTCTTCATACCTTCTTTTTCCATGGATATGTCATTGCTAATTCTTCTAATTATCAGATGTTGATCATATATAAATGATCTTACATGAATATAGTTGTGTCTTTCACGAACTCTTTTTATTTTCTTCACATATTGCTCCCCCAAGTATTTCTATACATAGCTCCTTCATCATTGTCAACCACCTCATATTCCATATATGGTCATATTATGTTGCTTTCATCTTATCAACATGTGAAAGATTTCAAGGCATATTATCTTCATGCCTTCATACATATTCCTAAAGTAAGAGATCCTTATTTTTTTATCATGCTAATGAGATAGAGCATTCACTCATTCTAGCTGCAACCACATTATGACATGACTTTATCTATCTATTTTCCAAATATATACATACCTCTTCCTTCATGTGGTCATCTAGAATTTCTTCAACAACTTCATTTCCTTTCAAGACTAAAGTACTTAAACCAACTGACATGTTTCACATCTTCGTCATCATACCTTATCAGTGGATCCCACAAAAGGTGGACCGTAGACTATCAATGAGACACTTGCTTCTTCCAAGTAGATGTGAAATTTCTAAAGAATATGCCAATGGAGGATTTTGATTATCCTCCTCCTGCAAATGCTCCTTGATAATGATGATGTATGATGACTTTTTTATCTTCTATCATGCTAGATGACTCTCTTCCAACTATATATATTATTTCTATGGTTTTCCTTGTATGATTCTAATGGAAATTCCATGAATTAATTCTTTCTATCATGATGGCTGCTACAACCATGTAGACCTCTACTTCAGCTATCCTTTCAAGATTTTATGATGAGGTAATCTTTATTTAAGCTCTAATGCATCCTATCATAATAACTCTCATTTACAAATTGAAAAGAACTGAGTGAAGGAGATTACCTCAGTCACAGTAGAAATATTTCACTTCCTCCTTTGATTTCTTCTTTTCAGGTTCTTCCACCTCTTTAGTGACACGGGCTTCATTTCTTTCCTTTCTATTCTTGTTGTCCTTCTTGAGTTTAGGACAATCACTCTTGAAATGCCCATATTCTTGACATCAATAGCATTGGATTTATCTATATATATATATATATATATATATATATATTAATATATATATATATATATATATAATATATATATATATATATTTTGAGGATCAATTTTCCCAAACTATCCTTTTCTCCTAGCCATAACAACAAATGCTTGAACTTGTTCATTTGATCCCACATCGGTTTTTTCCTTCAACCTAGTTTATTCACTCTTACATAATGATCAAAGTTCATTGAACGGGGTGGCTTCCCTCTTTCCATAGATACTTGATATAAATTTGCCCCATTCATGAGGCAGTGCATTGAGCACAACGGTGGTCATTTCTTTATCGGACATTATTTCCCCTAACTCTTGAATTTGGCCTCTTATTTGTGATACCCTCAAAATGTATGAGGTTATCCCTTCTTCCTTTGATACCTTCATCTTGTATAGCTCAATTATCAAATATATAACTTCTCCTACAATGTTTATAGGGAACAATTCTATTAACTTATCATATATTTATTTTGAATTCTCCAACTTTGCTACATAAAGGATGAGGGAATCCTTGATTGATTCTATACGGATTATTTGAGCCCTTATTTCCCCTTTCAGATATTTCGATAGAGCTTGAGCTTCTTCTTGTGATGGTTTGGTGATTAAACCTTTAACATGTCCAATAACTTCATTCTCTATGAGGTTCAAATTTGTCCTCTTCTTCCATGCAAGGAAATTTGATCACCCAACCATTTTGTTGCTCTCC
The DNA here is from genome assembly GCA_000404065.3 of Pinus taeda. Lineage (NCBI taxonomy): Eukaryota > Viridiplantae > Streptophyta > Pinopsida > Pinales > Pinaceae > Pinus > Pinus taeda. Next base: position 215,810 of record APFE030561366.1, on the reverse strand, counting down.
TTGCAAAATTAATTCATTTTGATAGTCGATTCAGACATAGATATAAGGGTACTTACTTTTCAAGTGAAGATGTTGCTTTTATGATGACATCTTCAACTTGATGGCTTTCTTGATTTTGATGATAGTTGATGATGATTGTTTCCTTGAAGATGACAATGCTTGTTCTTCAAGAGACGTATTTCTTCAAATATGCTTGAGATGTGATCTTTTCTTCAAAGAGAGTGAGATCCCCTTCAATCCTTTGATGAAGATTACAATGCTTCTTCTTGCTTTCTTGGGATTTGTAAATGAGGAATATGGAGACTTCAAGATGCTTAAAATGTGTAGTTCTTCTTTCTTTGAATGCAGGTAGGTTCCTTCTGTAAAGTAGATCCTTTGAGGTCTTCTACAAAGTTTTGATGCTTTTAATTGACCTTGAGATGAGATGGGTAGTCCTCTTTGATTCTCCTTAGTTCCTCCCTTCAAGATGATGTGTGGATGATCTCTTTGTGCTTCAACCCTTATGTATCCTTCTTCAATTGATGATCTTGAAACTGCCTCTTCTTGTCTTGTCACCTTAACTCTAATACCATGTTGAGAATGTATAATTTTGTACAATTTTTCTACAAATCAGCTAGCTCTGATACCATGTAGAACTTTTTCTACAAATTAGCTAGCTCCGATACCATGTAGAAATTTTCCACCTGTAGATCACCTGGTACTGCAATGTACTAAAGCAAAACACTTGATCTACTTCTACAAACAATTTAGCGGAAGCTTAATCAAACATGAGCAACATCAATAAGAACACATATAACTGATATGGAGGAATCAATCACACATAACATAGAAGAGTTTACCCGGGGAAAGCACCTGCCTAAAACCCCATCTCTATATTATCATACAAGTGGAAATATAATCTAGATTACACAAAGCCTTAGCTCGGAAGCTATCTAGCTCTCAATACAATCCCTTTGCTGCTCAGAGAAAATCAAAGGCTTCTCACAAACCTTCTCCTCTGCCCTCCAAGCCTCCTATTTCCTTGTGCAGTTTCCTTAGGGTCCAGTGTTGCCACCAGTGTGAAGTGGCCTCTTCACACACTCACTAACCTCTGATCTAACTGCACAAACCTGAAGGAGATAAATCCTCATCATGGATGAGGTTCCTTTACAGGAAAAATATTCATCCAACTAATAGTACACTGTCCCTTCTCTGATCTCAACTGGGTCTCTGTCTGCACTGACATGCATCAGTTATCCATGAGTGAATACTCAGTTATCTGAAAATACCAGTTGTCACATGCATGCAAGCATCAACAAACTGAATCTCATTAATTTAACAACCTGTTAAATTAATCTAACTGGAATTGACTAAGTTAAACTAAGTCAACTAATCCGCTAAATATAGAACTCATCCGTAATTCCTCAATCAGTGGAGTAAATCAAGGACACATTCCCCAATCAGTGGAGAAATTATTGCATGTTCTCACAAAGACTTCAAGTTTGATTTTCCTTAACTAATTAACTCAAACTGAATTAATTAATTAATATTCAAACTATTGGTAAGACCAAATTTGAATTTACTTCCTATAGTTAGAGCAGGGATTGCTAAAAATAAGAACACACACTGCACTGCTAAAAGTAGAACTTCTATTTTTAGCACTTCCATTTTTCATTCCCTGTTGCCCAATCCAACATTGATGCCCAAACTGCTATTTTAAGCAGTGCTATTTTTAGCACTTCTATTTTTAGCAATTTCTTGTTGCCAATTTTCAACAGAGAAATCAAGGGGAAACTAGATTGGGTGATTTCTCTTACATTTATAATTGCTTGTGATGTATTTTTACTTAAATTGATTAGCTTCTTCTTTCACTTGATTATAATTATTTTTCTTATCATCGAACAACTACCGAATAATAAAGAACAATGAGACAAGAGGACACAAGATACATGCTATTAGCTAGGGCCAAAACCTCTCCTCTTTAGAGGAAAACCCACAAGAACTCTTCTCTTCTTACAAAACTTCAAATGATGAATTCCAAGACCTAAGACCCTTGTCAAAGTCCCCTCTAAGACCAAGTCAATCCTTCCTCCTCGATGAGCTTTCTTTCTAGTCACTTCTCTAGCAACTTCGACCCCCCAACAGTTTCTTCTACAACTTTGACCCCCAACAATTTCTTTTTAGAACCCCTAGCTCTTGAACGTTTGGAGAAGATGGTGATATATTTCTTCCTTCTTCTTTTCTTGAAATGGTTCTTCCTGCTATGGATTGGCTTGCAAAGTATACCCTAACCCGACTTCTTATAACAGGTCTGTAATTCGATCTAGCTACTGCAATAGGTGCCCTAATTCTTTAGCACATGTGAAGGATATTAGCCCAAAAACTATCCCAATAACTTAGTTTTATTCTTCTCTTTCTTTGTTAGGTATTCAACTTGATTTTTCATCCTCTTTTTTTTGTTAGATCGAACTTCTTGAGAGGCAGTTGGATGATCTTCAAATGAAGTCGAAGTCTCTTATATATATATGCTTCTTTCTAGGTCAAATTGTTGCCTTTAGGCCAACTTGTGCACTCATGAAGGCTGCCTTGTTCTTTTGATGATGATAAGGTCTTGGAGGGCCTATTTGACACTTTTGACTTTACATAAATTTTATTTACAAGATGTAGCATGCCTAAAAAGGTCTTCCATACTTGACAATGACTCAATTGACTTGTAGACTCAATGAAAATCCCTATAAGCACTCAATGGGTGCTTGAGCTATAAATAAATTTTCCTTGAGCATGAAACCCATTCCTCAAGAATGGAAATAATAAATTTATTTTTCTCTTTACATCAAATACACAAAATCATAATTACATATGTCATTATGAAGACCGAACCTAGTTACATATTTCAACAATTTTCCCACGTATATAATTTTGTTCTTTCAATAAAGTTTACCTAATAAGTATTTTCTAGATACAAATAATTATCTAGGCAGGACTCCATAACCTAATGGAAAAGGAATTTGGTCTTTGTCTAGTGTTCTCGAAAACCCAACATGGGATTGTTGTCCCATAATTGGAGCTATATGTTAATGGGTTTTCTTATCACCCATAAACTAGAGTAATTTCATTTCATACTTGACCAAGTGGATAGAAAATTTTAAAATTTGGAAAATTCTAAATGACTCTCACCTATTGATCATGAAGACACAACAAGTATTTATGAATTTGAAGTTATTTCAAGATGCTATAGTTATATTTAGCGAGGCTAGTGGGGATGGTTACTCTTTTCAAAAATATAATTATAAAGAGAAAAAGGAAACAAAAGAAAGATTATTTTGATCATCCTCTCATTGGATATCCTTATGTGTCAAGTCCATCCAGCTTTTTTCAGAATATAAATCAGAGATCATATGCCTAAGATATCACCATTTTCCTTGCATACATTTGTATTCGTTTCCAATTATCATTATTTATTCAAATTTTATTATTATTATTATTATTATTATTATTTTTATATATATATATATATATATATTATATATTATAATATATATATATATTTTTTTTTTTTTTTAAAATCAAACTCTTTATTAAGGAAATAAAAAGTTACAGAGTAGATGCATTAAAGCATTCAAAACTAAACTGTGAATACACCATACACAAAAAATGAAACCACAACATATTGAGGAAAGTGAAAAGTGCACTTGCTCAATATCGATAATCATATGAAGTAACTATATACTGTAATCAATAACCTGGGTCTCTTCGAACATTTAGAGAAAACAACCCATAAACAAAAAATAAATAGAATTATATCTAGAGTCCAATAACCATATACATAGGCGAACATAAACTATAAAGTGGCCATATAACCGAAAAACGGTTTTGCCCCATAGCAGCAAGATGCAGAGATTAAGACCATACACAAAAAGACCAAAAAAACCTAGATTTTTAAAAGTATGGAGGTTGATCCAACTTAGTGACCTGCCCGTTGTTTGAAACAATTATATGTGAGGAGCTTAGAGCCTACTGTAAACCTTTTTTAGAAAATTAATCTACTTCCACATTCCTTTCCCTGTAAATGTGACAAACAGAGAAATCAATAAAGGTTGATTTAATAAAAGAAATTTCTTCTAAAATAGGAATCAATGTAAGATTTTGACAACATTGGACATTGTTTGTCTACTTTATCACATTTATAGAGTCATAAAAATCTATACTGAACCTTTCCCCAACTGTCCTAACCATCATAAAAGAAATTTTAGAGTTTTTAGTTCTGCATAGTTGTTTGAACCAGTGCCATTCCCTAGTGAAGCTTTTAGGATTTTGTGTTCAGTAATGTGAATTATGATCCCTTCTCTACATCGATCATGAGCGTCTGAAGCCCCATCAAAACATGCCCACTGTATATATGGTATGATGATTTTTTCTTGAATGTTCCAACAAGCTATAGTAGGAGTGGTGTGAGGGATCAACTCATAGATAGAGGCACATTGAATAGCAATAAGGTAAGTATATAAAGGTTGGTCCTTAAAAATGCTTTTGTTCTAAGCCAACCAAATTCCCTAGCAAATAAACAGGGGAATGTTCATACGATGATGATGAGTATTAGTTGAAGATGACCACCAATTTTTCCAAGCATCCACCAAGGAAAACCCATACCAATTCGTACTAATACCTACTACCTTAAGAAAGATATCCCATATTATTATAGCAAAAGGACAACTTAAAAACATATGAGAGGAATTTTCTTCAAAAATTTTGCATTGGGTGCACCAACCGCGACCATGTTTGCTTCTTTTTTGGAGGTTGTCCCAGGTTGGTACTTTGTTCCTGATAATGCACTAGAAAAAGAGTATGGATTTTGCTGGGCAACTAAGTTTCCACAAAGGCTTGAACCACCAGTGCCTAACTCCACCAGCCCTTCAATCCATTTGTATCTTGTACCCAAATTTCGGATCATATACACAACTGTGAGAGTAGACCCATCGGAGATCATCAACACTTTCCCTTATATGGACGTTTGATCTCTGCAATTCCATAGTGTAGTCCTGCCAAACACCCTCCCACTAGGCTCGAGGTCTAAATCCTCAGCGGACTTCCAACCTTGGTTCCAAAAATAAGTGGTTCCTTCATTTGAGATTTGATTGAGAAGATAAATCCCCTCGGCCGCAAGGAATTCTCTCAGCTCCCTTAGAAGAGTGAAAGCCTCGCTACAACCAACCCAAGGGTCCACTCCCACTCGATCACTCGTACCATTCCCAACCAGTCAGGACAAACCATCAACAACAATACCAAAGGACTCAATCATAGCCTTCTAGATGATCGAAGAGTTTCTTGAGGACTTTCCTGGGGTTCTCAACCAAACAACCAAGTCCAAGGGATCCATATATTTCCTTTTTATCACAAATTTCCATAGGTTGTCCTTGGTTAAAAGACTCCAACCTCATTTTTCTACCAAAGAGCAAGAGAAACATGTGAAATCCTTTATGCCCCACCCACCCTTATCTTTTGGATGAGCAATTTTCTCCCAGGCCACCCATGGGAGAACATCATCTTCCTTAGAGCCCGCCCAGAAAAATCGACCACAAATTTTACTAATTAGAGAAAGAATTCCTTTTGGGACCCAAGAAAGTGAAATCCAGTAAACTGGGATGGCCAATAAAACCGATTTAATAAGAACCAAGGAACCTGCTCTAGAGAGACACTTAAAGCTCTAGTGCTTGACACGCTTTTCAATTTTTGTAACTAACCATTTCCAATATGATTTCTTGTAGGAATATGACTTTAAGAGGAACCCAAGGTATTTAAGGATTTTCATCGGAGGATTAATTTCAAAGGGAAAAATGGATAAAGATTTATTTATCTCCACTTGAGAGAGCCCATTGTGAGTAATAGAGGATTTGTGTGCATTTATACTCATCCTAGTTGCCTTCAAGGAATAAATCCAGAATTCACCGCAGCTGAGCAAGTTCTCCCTAGACCCATCACAAAATAATAAATTGTCATCCAAAAAAATAAGACAGGTAATAAGTACATTTATAACAATTTCAATGCATTTATACTCACCCCTTCTAATGGTGGAATGAATCAATTGACTCAAACCTTCAACAACAAAAAGGAACAAAAAGGGTGATAAAGGGAATCCATGACAAAGACCCCTCTGGCTAGTGAAAAAAGGAGAGGTTGTCCCATTGATGAGAACAACAAAACTCACATTAGTTATACAACCCATGACCCAACTAATAAAACAAATATTGAAACCCAGGTGAGTCATCAAAAGACGCAAAAACATCTAGCTAATCTTGTCATGAGCCTTTGAGAGATCAATATGAACTATCATTCATTTTTTATTGTGTCTTTTGATATTGTGCAGGGATTCCTGGGACACCCTAATGGCTTCATGGATTTTCCAACCCTCAAGAAACCCAAACTATTCCTGTGAAACATTTTTTGAAAGGATTGGTTTTAATCGTTTTTCAATAGTTTTGGCAATAATTTTGTATGTACAATTGCACAGAGAGATGGGTCTAAAGTCATCAAAGGTTTGAGTATCATCGGGCCTTAGAATTAATGTTAGTAAATTTGAATTAAGAGGATTGTGCACAAAACCCCTACTTTTGGACTCCTCCACCAGTCCAACAAGGTCATCCCCCATTAGGTCAAAAAAATGTTGGAAGAATTCCACCGTCCAACCATCAGGACTTGAGCTCTTCTCCTTTTGCATAGAGTGAATAATTCCCTCCACTTCCCCCTTAGAAACAAGGGCCATGAGGATATCATTATTGTCCTCTTCAAAAAAGTTGGGAAAGACTTGTGCCACCTAAATGAGTTCGACAATGGTGGCCTCAGGAGGAGCTTTAAACAAGGATTTGAAACGACAGACCCCCAGTGTTTCCAACTCGCTAAAAGAAGATGCTGAAACCCCTTCATCATTTTTCAGTTCCCAAATAGTGTTTGAGTTTTTTCTTCCCTTGTCATAGTTCTGGAAAAAATTGGAGTTCTCGTCCCCAGCCTCAAGCCAAATGGATCTACTTTTTAGCCTGCACTTTTCTTCAATGTCTTTCGTAATCCTATACATTTCACCCTCCTTAGCTTTTATCCTTCTCTTTTTCTCTTCCATCTCATACCCATCCCCTTCCAGACTTTCTAAAGACTCCAATTCGATCTCAATGGATTTCAAAACTGCTTCATCCCTTAAATATTTTTCCTTAGCCCAAGAGATCATTGATTGTTTCAATTTTTTTAGCTTCTCCATGAATTACTAGGTAAGGGATAAACCTAGTATTTCGTTTTGAGAATTCAAAATCTCACGGACCAACTTATTGTAGGAGAAATATTTAAGCTAGGAAGATTTGAATTTAAAAGGAGACCCAAGCTTCCTACTGGCCCCTTTTAGTTCTAGAAAAATTGGAAAGTGGTCTGAATCACCCCCAAAACCAACCCACTGGTGAATGAAAGGAATATAAGCAACCAGATCTTCTTTAATCAAGAACTGGTCTAAAATTTTTCCCACTCTTGCCTCACCAACCCTCCTATTTCTCTAAGTAGGATTTTCTTTCATAAGATCAACATAAATAAATTTTCCCAACCGAATATTGTTTAGAAAGAAATTAGCCAAAGGGTCCACCTGTGCATTTGGTCCCCAGGATTCAGAAAACCCTAAGGAGACATTGAGATCCCCTCCCACCACAAAATTTGAGAAATTAAGCAATGATTTTGAAAAAAATTATTCTAAAAAAGGATAAGTCCCTCACAATGTCCATAAATGTTTATAAGAGTTAAGTTTGAACAGAGTTGCAAGGAGTAAACCTCCACTCCAAGCATCAAATCAAAGCCCCAATAATTTAAGAGTTTTAAATTGCAATCCTTAAAACCCATCGCCAAGCCCCCTAAACGCCTGCATGCATCCAAAGCCATAAAGAACCAATTAGGCAACATGTTTCTCAAAATATATATTACAGAATCCCCAGGACCAAGAGTCTCTTGAAGCATAATAACATCACAACAGACATTCTTAAGTAATTATTTTAAAGTCAATTTTTTTTCGGTGGCTAGAAATCCCTCTACAATTGAAGGAAAAAAAAATTAGTGGGAAACCGCCATAGGGGTCATCGCTGCTCTAAGAGACCCTTTGAGGGAGAGTTGTTTTCCATCAGCTATGTCAAGCTTAGCTTTTAACTCGGACTTTGAAATGCTTGATTTCTTGCCCCGAGTCTTAGGAGGACCTGCAATATCATATAATAGGTCGAGACCACCCACAGGATCATTAGGATGGTCTCTTTTGTCTTCGGGATGAAGGTTATAAGGAGGCTTATTAGGGAAAAATTCAGAAGGGGTGGGTAGACCAAAGCCCACCAAAGAGGGTCCAGAAAAATTTAATATCGTTATTGATGTAATGATATTGTTAAGGGCTAAAGAAATATTGCATTTAGGAGAAATAACATCAATAGGAGGTTTGGAAGAAATGGGCCCGAGAATAGGATCCACAAGGGGCATACATAGAAACGAATGAGAAGGAGGAGGGGAAGAAATGGCACCTACAGGATGAGATGCCCCCATCACTACCATCTCATCCCGTAAGTGTATAGTTGCAGGTCTTTCAGCCTCTACAAGTACTGCCTGATGATCCTCATTGACCACAACCTGAACCGGAACATCTGCCAAATGTTCACCAGGAAATGTTGCCTGCTCCATAACTACATCCTCATGCTGCTCCTGCATTTCATGAACTGGCTCCACCTTATTTTTCCTCTGGCATCTAAGTCCCAATGGACATTCCCTTTCCAAGTGGCCATGCTTGTGGCAGCGATGGCATCTATAGGGCAGTTGTTCATAGTCAAGCAACTAAGTGAGAGAGTAGTCATCCACTTGTATCTACATCATATCTTCCAAACCCTCCCTCGGGTCTAGCCTAAGCAATATACTTTCCACTTTTCTTTCCTTAGCCACTTGAAAGGACATATCAACTTCCATAAAAGCACCCAGAATGTTCCCAATAGCCTTGAATACATCCATCGACCAAAGTTGAGGGGAAAGTGACAGAAGAAGCACCCACACTAGGATCTCTCCTAATCTTTCTCTTTGAGCATCAAAGAGGGAATTCCATCTTTTGAAGAAAATCAGAGCTTTCCCAAAACCCTATTTTCGCTCAAGAACCCAATCAACAACTTCAACACTAGAGAAACAAACCATGAACCAACCCCTTGTCAAACAAATTACCTCCGTCTGTGAAACCGACCCTGTACTCCATTCCTTACTTATCCATTCCTTGATGAAATTAGCAGTAAATTGTCTTCCCTTTACACACCCCACTATGATGCACTTTGATGCATCTGTAGATTCATCCATCTGAATGTCTACCCCTAGAATTAAGTTTGGTTTCTCCGCTTTCTTTCTTATCGCCTTCCCCTTCTTCCTTTTCAAGCATGAGGACTAACCATTAACCGGAGGGGAAAATGAAGTATTTTCTTTGCCCTCTTGGATTTCAAAGCCCAGGATACCCTCCAAGGGATCATTAGGTGCCAAAATGATGTTTGGCAGAGCTTCGATGTCTAATATCTGCCCACCAATGCCAAGAATGGGGGGATGACTTCCCTCCTTCGACCCCAGAGAACTTGCCTCTAGTTGTCCAACTAAATCCAACCCTTGGTTGGGAAAATCTGGAAACCCTAGTGCTTTGTTCCTTGATTCTTCTAAGAGTGGTTGTTCCACCAAAGAATTTACCTTTGGGAAACCAATAAAAGACTTCTCCCCATTACCAATAGTCTTGATAACCGAACAAAATTACTATGAGAGGTTGATGGCACAAGTCGAAGCAAGAATTTTATAGTTAAGGGTTTGTACAAGCTCAAGCCCACCGTTGGCCGATCCACCCCCAAGAATTTGCTTAAACAAGTTTGCATCCCTTCCTTCATCTTGAACCCACTACTTCTAACGATATCTTCGAAACCGCCCTTTAGGAACTCAGAAACAGAGATTGCAGAAGGGGTTTTTGGGCTTACCTGCATTTCTGCTGATGGCCCGACAACTTTTCTTGCTAATACTGCACCATCCTAACCTTCATGAACTTCAGATTCTAGAAACCAATAATCCTCCCTTGTGGAAGCAGGTTTCGACCACCATAATGCCATGCGACCTTCGTACCGTAACTTTTGCTAGGTGGATACCTAGATGGAAAGACTACCTTTGCCAGATTCTGTTGCGTCGGTTCCAAACCCCATATCCACAAAATATCCTTTGGTGTCGGTTCCAAATCCACATAGTCAGTCAGGTTGACCATCCTGATAATAGTGAAAAGAGAAAAAACTAAAAAAACTAAACCTGACTGTACTGACCAGTGAAAGCTTCGAGCAGGAAGGATACCGAGAGAGAACCCAATGAAGAGAAATCTCCCTAAAGCAGTACATCCCCAAGTGACCTGAAACCCAAGTAAACAAAGAGGCCAAAGATGAAAATAAGGGAAAAAATAACAATTTGAGGTTTGAAATGGAGAGGCTGAGTAAGATGGAAAAGAGTCATAATGAAATCATAACCGGTCACCCAACAAACCACAGTGAAATGGTTGAAACAGAAAAACATTCCACCAAAAAAACCCCTCCTTAGAATTCTCACAACTTCCCTCGATACCCAGACTAAGGGTGGGGCCAGTATATACGTGGCTGCCCCAAAATCTGCAACGAAAACCAAATGGCACCACGTTCGTCCATCATCACCAGGTCAACAAATTTTGTGATAAAGTAGCTATTCATTTTTTTTATTATTATCATTGTTTTCATTATTATTTTATTTATCCATTTCTTTGCATCATCCATTTTTCGTGTCCATTTCTATGGATTTTTTACTATGTGCTACTTTCATGTGGAATTACTCTACATCCACATTACTTACCTTACCTCCACTTTACTTACCCATTTTTTGGAATTACTCTACCTCCTTGTTTACTTAGTCATTACGTGAATTACAAATATAAGAGATTTCTACTCACTTCTCCACATTACTTCCCTCCCTAGATTTCTACAATCTCCAAATTGCCCTCTCCATTGCTCAAGTTACACTTGCAACTGCAATCCCCAAATCGCCTTTTTGCGTCACTCAAATTTCTCTAGCACGACCATACATAATCCTCATATTTCCCTACACATCATTCAAACCCCAAATTTTCATTTGCAACACTCGAATTGTACCCGCATGACCCTATGTAATCGTCATAGTTCCCTACACATTATCCCAAATCGCCCTTTGCATCACTCGAATTACACTCGCTTGACCATATGTAATCCTCATATTCCCCACACATTATTCAAATTGCACCCTATGACTTACCATACTTATCCATTGTTATGGAGTTTTACCTCCATATTACCATTTTATACTTAGTCAATTTTATAGATTTTTATCTCCAAATGACACACATAAACCCTTAGGTATTTGGACACATGGAAATGAAATGGAATCACCTTTGGATCACACTTAGAAGGTATGGATTAGACAGGAATTATTGGGCAGTGACTTAGCACGATAACTAGGTGATGAGGTGGCATCCAAAAAGTACACTATGAATAAACTACTTGAGGTTCCATAGCTCTATTTACTTCATACACAAACAATATGGGAGGTTATTTATTTATAAGAATGTTATTAATATTGTTGATGACACTGGAAACTGCCAACATACAAGGTTCCTCCCCGATATGAAGTCCAATTAGACATCATGTCATTTGGTGTAGGAGGCCCATCTGGAACATGGCTTGACTGCCACAATCTTAGAGATTTTCCTTGGCTAAAATTGTTAGCATAAGAGAGAAACACGCATAAAATTTCGAATGAGAAAGTAAGTAAGCCTTGTGAAATGTTCAATTGCAATATATATCAAGGTTCTTTCACTGGGAAGGAAGAAAAAGTGCGTCTTTAGAAGAAAAGTAGTAGTAATATCCTAATAAAGACACACCCACATACATATGAAAGAATCATTAACCATTTAGCGAAATAGTTGACATAGACATAATGATCATTAAAGAAAATACAACACAAATTCAACAACATAAGCACCAATGCCATTGAAGTAGTCCAATTTTCTTAGTACACAAGAACATAAACACATACCTCAAACGTCTAAAGAATAGTCTTACAATATTCACGATATATGCTTGGAAGTGTGTTGGCTCAATGAGCTTCTATTATTAAGCCAAATTTCCAAGAGACATCATTAAAATGAGACGCCACTGGCCCCAATAATGGAGCATTAAGCCACTATTTACTCCTCAAAAGGTTGATCTTCTCTCTAATGTCTAGTTGGAGAAGCCAAGGTGAAAAAGTCCTTTGCATTAGTATTGAGGTTTCTTTTAAAACAAGAGGAATGGCCTTTCATACCCATGACTCTTAGACTTATAATATGACCTTTGGACTTCTACAAGCCTTTTGGACCTTTCCTAGTGACTCCTTTGTCCATATGTGACTCTTAGACTTTCCAAATATTTGCATTTACAATGTTTTCTAGAATACATAATCATTTTCCACATCATATTGTGGAAACAACAAGACAAGCCATTGATATTGATGACTTGGAGTCTGGTGGCTTATAACATGAATTTCTTTGAGAAGTGATGATTCCACCACTATGACTTCAATACTTTGTACATATCTTGCATTGTGATTGCTTTCTACCCTCCAAAGGGTCTAGACATTTATGGAGTCTTCACGGGTAATTTTGATCATCACAATCCAACATTCCTTCAATTATCGCAACATTGTGCCTTTGTGTCTTTGTATTCAAGAATTACTTCTTGGACAATCGCTTCTATTATATCTCCTCAAACATCTTCTATCATGCTTACTGAGTGTACCCGTAGGTGAAGATCACTCATGGCAAGCAAATGTCCATCTGAAAATCTCCTACATTTTTATTCATGCAAATATGACATCTGAGGATCAACAATGTGCAAGGGAGAGGAAGGAGGACCTTTTGAGCACAATGAACACTTGTTGGAGATAGGTAGGTAAGTACTAATGACTATAAATGCACAATACATAGTTCTAGAAGAGGAGAAGGTAGGATGAGCGCATGACACAATTGCAAGAGGCAAGGGTGCAGGGATTGTTCACTAAATCTGTGTAGTGGGAAAGGGAGGAAGGCTAGGGTCTTAAGGAGAGTGCAGGGCAGTATTGCAAGGCACAGTGAGGGGCATAATTTCCCATTGAGAGTGTGCAATGTGCTACACTAGGCAGGCAGGGCCAGGGTGAGCGTATGGAGAAGTTGCAAGTAGCAAGGAGGGGGCCTTGCTCATTGTAATTGTGGAGTGCACAGAGGAGGGAAAGAGTGACCTTTGGATGACACAAAATGCATATTCAAATGACAAGGGGTCACTGCTAGGTTCTAGAAGTGTGTAGTGCACTCCTTCTAGCCTAGAGGAAAAGTATACAAGGTCAACAAAATGGCTAAGTCTGGAAGGGTGAAAGATGGAAAAACATAGTGAGTTAGAGATTTGAATGAGCTCCACACATCTCAACTCATGAATTAGACTTAGATAGGACCCAAGGCTAAGAAATATACATCAAAGCTAGTTCATAAACACTTTCCAAGTGTAAGAAGAAAAGCAGGAGTGATTGTGATACATAAGTGTCGTTTTGTGGCTTAAAAGTGTGTTATAGTACCAAAACGCGTATAATTGATCTTGATAATCCTACGACACTTAAGAAGGGACATGGAAACTTGGAACATGTATATAAACATAAAATAACACTTGACGACAAAAAGCGACACTTCACATGGTAGAAGGTAGGGTCCAAAATTCAAATATAACAAAATTTTGGAGGGCGTTGTAGCAACGACAACACCTCCCATAATGCATGTGGATTAAATAGGGTGTATTTTCAAATTAAGGGCCAAGATTCACGTGGAGGATAGATTAACGATTGCTAAATCCCTATCTTTCAGAGGTTGTAACTTGAGTTGTTGATGTCCAAATCAAGTAAACAAGAGCTCATTGGAAAGCTAGGGCCCTTAAGAAAAACTTGGATATTGTTTACATGGATTGATAGTTATTGTTACCTAAAGATTAAAATATAGTTATGACTATTTTTGGCTTGGAAACAAAATATTTTTTAAAAATAGTTTGTTAAAAGGAATTTCTGAACTAGGTTTTAATTAGGCATATCAATATAAAAGTTCACATTTACCAAAGGGATTTTAATTCATTGCACAGAGGGGTAAAAACCATAACCGTAAAACAATTCCAAGAGGTTGAAGTAGAGAAAAAGAGAGAGTTTTTCTAGAGGCAAGCTTTGTCTTTCCAAAATTTGTGAATTAACATATCTGACTTTCTTCCTTATCTTTTCTTTTGCATGTTTTTTTACATTAATTTTTCCATGTATAGTTTGAAACAAAAGTAGTTAGGAAAATTAGCTCCTTGTATTCTTCCAAGCATTTCCCATGACATTCCAAGTCTAAAGGAACAAAAACCCTACTTGTAAAAAGAAAATGTAGTATTATGACACCCCTTGTTTGCTTTCTGCTTGATTTCTGTAATGTAATGATACTTGATATTATAAAAGATTATATTTCATGTAATGGCCTAAAGTGTGGGGTCATAGATCCATGATCTAAGAGGGAAGAGGAAAAATAAAGACATGTGGGGTTAGGTAGCACCATTAATTAATTTTATGGTGCCAATAATAAGAAAAAAAGAGCAAGAGTCCAAGAGGAAGATGGAGAGACACCCGAGGAAATGATAAAAAGGAAAATGCACAACAATGTGGGAGTTGGACCTCTTCTTGGTGAAGCTCATGAGTAAAACTGGAAAGAGTTATGAGCTGAGGGAATGGGATTCTATGAGAGATGAAATTGGGACCACAAGTGCAAGAGGATTTAGAGGAAATGGGATTGCGTGCATTCTAGGGACTACTTGAGAAACCACTCAGGGTGCTAGCTAGGGTTGATAAACCACATGCAAAAGGGTGACTTCTCAAAGAAATCTGATAAACCTCCCAGGGTGCTTGTTGTGGACTGATAAACCACACTTAGAGTGCTTGGCACAAATAATAAATCACCCATTATTGTAAACTTTGTTGTGCTTGACTAGTTGATAAACCACCTAATGCTATATGTATTTCCTATCTTACTGGATTTGGCTTCCTGCTAAATTTGTTGAAAATAAATTCTCCTTAGATCTTGGATCTTGCTCGGGAGTCACTGTTGCAAGTGATTCTTGCTACGATAGGTCAATGGTTGGGTTGAAAATTGAAGTCCCACCTTCAATTTTCCCTTTTCTTGTACTGTAAATGAGATGCTCTCAAATGAGAGCTATGAAATTAAAGAATTTTTGTGTGGAAATTGATATGTAGCTTTGAATGATGTTACATTGTTGTGTAATGTTGGTGCTTGAACTTGTTGAATGTAATTCACGAGTGCTTATGTTTCTTTTTAAGAATTTAAGTAATATATTTAAGGTCTAAATGTCTGAAGCTTTCTATTTATTGTTTATGGAGTTCATTCTGGGATTAATGGATCCAAATCATAGCATGGAAAGCCCTCTTTTTTGTGTAGAAATGAGAGGTTGATTCCCTAATTATTTTCGTATGGAACGGCAGATTTGTCAAAATAATTGTGTGGAATGAAAGAAAAAGACAATATCTCATAAAAATAAGTTGAATTCCTGTGTTAAAATAATATGGTCATTAAGACTTATTTTATAATCTACAAGCTCATGAGTGATGACCCTATTTTCATATATAAATATGTTTATATCTATATATATATATATATATATATATTTTGTAAGCCACATGTTGAGATGGGATGAGGCAGTGAAAAATCTGGGGGGATAGCCTTGTTCTCATATATAAATATGAATATGTAATTTATTTATATTTTGCAGGCCGCAAGCCGAGATGGGCCGAGACTACTAAAAGCTCAGGAGGTATATCTAGTCGGGCTAGCAAGAAGCTCACATACATTATGGCTTGGAGGCTTGGGAAATGGTTATGAATACATACATATATAAGTTTTGATTTTGATAGCACGTGGGAGTTGAGAACCTATGTCTGGGAGGAAATCTAGGTCATTGGATGTCTTGAGGACTCTTCATTGTTGGACGAACCCTCCAAGTATTACCCCACAAGTTTTGAAGGGAGGATTTGCTTGGAAATTCAAGGATTTAATTCCCAGAATGACGTGGCTTGTGGGCCCATTCGATTCGTGAACCCTTGTAATGACACAAAGACCCCAAAACCTTGTGCAACATGAAAAATGCAATGACAAAGGGTTGGAGGTCTAGCGGGATCACACCACATCATCCTAACGACTAGAGATCATAATGTCACCCCAACATATAGAGTATATGATGCCACCCCGATGCCTCCTTTGTTGGTGATTTCTTTTAGTGCTTAGTGCAGTATCACCAAGATTTTATCCCTGGGAAAATGTGAGACCTGGGGGCATGGTGGAATGGAGTAGATGCCAAACGACGCATGCAAGTAATGTAATAACCAATGGGAAAACTCCTATGTGTATGTGCATGTTTACCATGTGTATTCTCCATGTAACCCCGAGATATTCTAGCAATGGCGGAAGTAGAGAAAAATCCTTTAGATTGTGTGGCAGGAGAGAGCCCCTCCAATATGTTTGGGTGCAGTATGTTACCAATGGGGAAAATACACGAGGAATTGAATATGGGCATATATGGATAGGGAAATCCCAATCAACTTGATGATTTCAATCAAAGGCATCCCAACATTTTTGTAGAAGGTCTCGAAGCGAAACTCCTGGGATTTTATCTATGGGACAACGTGGCCTTAAGGGCCTCGCCTGACTTAATATAAGGTTGATTGATAGTTTGTATGAGAGGGTTATATTATAATAATATGTACATGTTATATATAATATCTCTGTGGAATAAGGGTCCCGTGAGTATTAACCATCACGAATAGGTCGACAATTGACATGTGGGTTATGATTGGGAAGCCCACGTGGAGGCCACATAGGTGCCACATGGCAGGGTAGTATGACTGGGAAAAAGTTGGTAGGCCAAACTTTAAATGGCTATATCTTTTGATCTAAGAGTTAGATTGAAGCAAATTATATACTATTAAAAAGGTATTTATGAAACAAATGCAACACTATTATTCATTTTAAGTGTTGAAAAGTTTGAAAAAAATATTGAAAATTTAGACCCCATTTCCATAATTGGAACATTGGAGGTCAGTTCAACTTAGTAACGACCCTCTTCTACCTTAGTAAGGGATAGGGATAGTAGGGGGTGTGTTATAGAGTGGTATCAAAGCACTAGGTTCAAGCACTAGACCCGAAAAGGCTCACATGCATACCTTAGATGAATGCTTGATCTACTATAATTCCTTTATAATGAAATACTTGGTTTCATGAAACTATTGATGGAATAATATTTATGTGATAACCAAAATTTGGTGTTTTAGATCAATATAGAATAAGGAGATGAGAATTTGTTTTCTTTTGATTTTATTTTCTGGTTGGCTAACATATATGTGTGTGTAAAAGCAGATTGACACACATCAAAATACAATAAGTAAGAGAAAGAATGAGAAATAGATTTGAATAGTACGATGTGAACAAAACCCAACAAGGCCTCGAAGAAGAGTCAGTTAAGAAGATGAAAGAAGAGGACAATCCTGAATTGATGGACACTCTTGGAAGCCTAAGAGCTAAAATAAGGAGTTGCAAGGCAGATAACTAAAAGATCGATAGAGAGTAAGCATAAGTGAATGCCATATTATTGCAGAGTTTATCATAATTGCAAAGACAAAGACGTCAAGGGATTGGTACCAACCAAGTATAGGCCTAAGGATAGTTCACTAGATATCCAAAATTATGAGTTGTAACACAAGAAGGAATAAGGTAGACAATCAAGAAAGAGGCATAGACATGTAGATGGAGGAAAAATTCTGCTCAACACAACAGAAAGAGAATCAAGCAGTCATGATAGATCATCAAACTGTGCAAACATGGGACATTATCATCAAATGAAGAGGAGGAGGATTCCCATGCTAGAAGAATTCAATAAAGGAAAATCCCCCACTTTTGATGGAGAATTAAAGAAAACAAAAGATGCAAAGGCTTGATTCTTGGGAATAAATAAATACTTTATATTGCATGACAATTTTGAGAACTTGAAGACCATGGAAGATGTTTTCATCTTAAACGGAAAAATTGATATATGGTAGGAGGATTTCAAGAACATCAAACTCATCAGAGAGAAGGAATTGAAGTGGATAAAGTTTGAAAAGTAATTATGAGCATAGTACCTATCCGAGAAGTATTATTCCAGTAGACCCAAGGAATTCTATGAACAAAAATAGGGGCAAATGACTCCTGAAGAGTATACTTACAAATTCTTGGAACTACGAAGATATGCGCCGTACATAAAGGATCAAAAGGCTAAGATCCAGAGGAATGTCACGAGTTACCACAAGCATACAGAGATATAATATAATTCAGTGAACCCAAGACTTTAGAGGAGGTTATTTGGAAGACCAAGCATTTCTATGAACAATTTAAGTGTAAGATTGAGGTTTGGACTAACTAGAATAAGAAAGGAAAAGGAGGAGGGTAGATAAACTTAGGATATAAGAAAAGAGGAAAGTGTGAAAATATTATTAACCTCACTAAAAGTGAACATCAACAAAATACCACAATCAACAAAAATACACCTCAGAAATCAATGAATGATTAGGGTGAAGGATCCGAGAAAGGGAGCATACAATGTTGGGAATGTAGAGAGGACCATCTATAAAGAAATTTTCCTCTATTATAGAAGATTGACAAGAAGTTATACAACATACAAGAGGCAATGAATGTGAATGATGTGGCCCATAACATCCCCAAGGTATATGTTGCATTGGATAATAGGCAGGAAAATTAGAAAGCATCAATCATTGAAATGAAAGGTATGGTAAAAAACTCATTAGTCTCAGTTTAATTGACCCAGGATCTAATTTTAGCTATATTATCCCTAAGATTGTGGAAAATTGTGAATTGCCAAAAGAAGCCCTTAAGGAATCATGGCTTGTTCCACTAGCCATTGGGACAAAAAGAGGAAGAACATATATGGTTGAGTCTATAGAAATTGGGGGCATCACTACCACAATCAAATTGGATTTGTTTCCATTGAGATCATATGATGTCCTAATAGGTATGGATTGGATGGAAGCCCACATGGTGGAGATGGATTGTTATGAAAAAGTGTTGGAGTGCCTCAACAACGAAGGCGACCCAATAACATTGTAGGGTATTTAAGAGGCCAAAAACACTCATAATGATCTCAACAATGCAATTAAAGTGTTGTAGTAGAAAAGGTTGCACTCTTTATGCTATCCAAATCACAAAGGAGGAAGAGGCGAATATAGATCCCTTAGAAAAATTCCTAGTGCTAATGGAGTACAAAGATGTATTCTCGGATGGATTGTTAGGACTTTCACCCAACATAGACATTGAATTCACCATTGACATGATCCAAGGAACAACACCAACAATGAAATCCCCATGTTGTATGAGTGCTCCTGAACTCATGGAGTTAAAGTTATAATTGAAGAAAAAACATAACACTATGTTTGTGCATAGATTATAAGTAGCTAAACAAAGCAATGTGAAAAATAAGTACCCATTGCCCAGCATTAACGATCTATTCGACCAATTCAATCTAAGGACTTGATACCACTAGGTGAGGATCAAGGAAGAAGATATTCATAAAACCATGTTTGAGATGAGGTATGGTCACTATGAATTTATTGTAGTACCAATCAGACTTACAAATGCTCTAACAACCTTTATATTCCTTATGAATGATGTACTAGTGTTTGTGGAAAACATTATGGTGTACTTGAAGAATGAAAAGGAAAACGAAGATCACTTGAGTGTAGTTCTACAATTGTTAAGAGAGAATAATTAGTAAGCCAAACTCAGTAACTGTGAGTTCTTTCAAACTCAGGTTCACTACTTGGGGCATGTGATATTAAACGAAGGAGTGGTTATATACCCAAAGAAGATAAAAGCAATAATGGATTAGCCCACATCTCAGAATGTAACAAAGGCTAGATCATTCATGGGGTTGGATGATTACTATCAAAGATTCATTTGAAACTTTTCAAAGCTTGGGAACTCCATCACTTCCTTACAAAGAAATGGAGTGAAGTTTCAATGGACACCTGAATGTGAAACCAATTTTGAATAGATGAAAAAATTACTCACTTCTGCACCTATCTTGAGAACAATTGATCCAAAAGAGGATTTTGTAGTTTGCACATTTGCTTGTAAGGAGGGAATTGGTGGAGTTGTGATGCAAGAAGAACATATAATTTTTTATGAATCTAGGATTTTGAATGAGCACGAAAGGAACTATGTCACTCATGACTTAGAGCTGGCATCCATTATGCACACACTAAAAATGTGGACGCATTACTTATTGGGAAGGAGATTTGTGTTGATGACAGATCACAGTGGATTGAAATACTTATTTGACCATCCCAAGCTAAATTCCGTACAAGCTAGATGGTTGGCATATATCATTGAATTTGAATTTGAAATTAAGTATATCAAAGGTAAGGAGAATAAGGTGGCAGATGCACTTAGTAGAAGTTTGCAAGAGGTTCACCTAGAATCCATAAGCACTTACTCATTTTACAACAAGGAGATTGATCTAGACTTAAACAGGAACGCAACAAATTATAGATATACCCATATACACAAAGATGAAGCGGAAATAATACTTCATTTCATTAATGGAAAATACTGAAATATGCTTACAACCAGAAATGGAAATAAACTAGCTAGGGCGATGGTAGCTTATCTCTGAGAAGAGATGTGTGGCTACATGCCTCTGAATTGTGTTTACAATGAAGCTCGAAGGCCTATTTATTGTTGAGAAACAATGGAAAAACCCTTACACATTCCAAAACCTAACCCTAGAAGATGAAACGCCAAATTGTGGGCCCCGTTTTTGGGTAAGTTGGTACATCAACTTCCTGGGGTCGCGAATTGGTCGTATTATCTCCGTTTGATGCACATGATAGCCTGTTGGAAAGATCTCTCCGAGGAATACGATGGAAAAGATGATTTTTAGATAGAAAAAGTAAGCCAAACTCAGTAACTGTGAGTTCTTTCAGGCTCAGGTTCACTACTTGGGGGATGTGATATTAAACGAAGGAGTGGTTATATACCCAAAGAAGATAAAAGCAATAATGGATTAGCCCACATCTCAGAATGTAACAAAGGCTAGATCATTCATGGGGTTGGATGATTACTATCAAAGATTCATTTGAAACTTTTCAAAGCTTGGGAACTCCATCACTTCCTTGCAAAGAAATGGAGTGAAGCTTCAATGGACACCTGAATGTGAAACCAATTTTGAATAGATGAAAAAATTACTCACTTTTGCACCTATCTTGAGAACAATTGATCCAAAAGAGGATTCTGTAGTTTGCACATTTGCTTGTAAGGAGGTAATTGGTGGAGTACTGATGCAAGAAGAACATATAATTTTTTATGAATCTAGGATTTTGAATGAGCATGAAAGGAACTATGTCACTCATGACTTAGAGCTGGCATCCATTATGCACACACTAAAAATGTGGAGGCATTACTTATTGGGAAGGAGATTTGTGTTGATGACAGATCACAGTGGATTGAAATACTTATTTGACCATCCCAAACTAAATTCCATACAAGCTAGATGGTTGGCATATATCATTGAATTTGAATTTGAAATTAAGTATATCAAAGGTAAGGAGAATAAGGTGGCAGATGCACTTAGTAGAAGTTTGCAAGAGGTTCACCTAGAATCCATAAGCACTTACTCATTTTACAACAAGGAGATTGATCCAGACTTAAACAGGAACTCAACAAATTATAGATATACCCATATACACAAAGATGCATCAGAAATAATACTTCATTTCATTAATGGAAAATACTGAAATATCCTTACAACCAGAAATGGAAATAAACTAACTAGGGCTATGGTAGCTTATCTCTAAGAAGAGATGTGTGGCTACATGCCTCTGAACTGTGTTACAATGAGGCTCGAAGGCCTATTTATTGTTGAGAAACAATGGAAAACCCTTCACATTCCAAAACCTAACCCTAGAAGATGAAACGTCAAATTGTGGGCCCCGTTTTTGGGTAAGTTGGTACATCAACTTCCCGGGGTCGCGAATTGGTCGTATTATCTCCGTTTGACGCGCATGATAGCCCGTTGGAAAGATCTCTTCGAGGACTACGACGGAAAAGATGATTTTTAGACAGAAAAAGTAAGCCAAACTCAGTAACTGTGAGTTCTTTCAAGCTCAGGTTCACTACTTGGGGCATGTGATATTAAACGAAGGAGTGGTTATATACCCAAAGAAGATAAAAACAATAATGGATTAGCCCACATCTCAGAATGTAACAAAGGCTAGATCATTCATGGGGTTGGATGATTACTATCAAAGATTCATTTGAAACTTTTCAAAGCTTGGGAACTCCATCACTTCCTTACAAAGAAATGGAGTGAAGTTTCAATGGACACCTGAATGTGAAACCAGTTTTGAATAGATGAAAAAATTACTCACTTTTGCACCTATCTTGAGAACAATTGATCCAAAAGAGGATTCTGTAGTTTGCACATTTGCTTGTAAGGAGGGAATTGGTGGAGTACTGATGCAAGAAGAACATATAATTTTTTATGAATCTAGGATTTTGGATGAGCACGAAAGGAACTATGTCACTCATGACTTAGAGCTGGCATCCATTATGCACACACTAAAAATGTGGAGGCATTACTTATTGGGAAGGAGATTTGTGTTGATGACAGATCATAGTGGATTGAAATACTTATTTGACCAGCCCAAACTAAATTCCATACAAGCTAGATGGTTGGCATATATCATTGAATTTGAATTTGAAATTAAGTATATCAAAGGTAAGGAGAATAAGGTGGCAGATGCACTTAGTAGAAGTTTGCAAGAGGTTCACCTAGAATCCATAAGCACTTACTCATTTTACAACAAGGAGATTGATCCAGACTTTAAACAGGAACGCACAAATTATAGATATACCCATATACAAAAGATGTGCGCGAAATAATACTTCATTTCATTAATGGAAAATACTGAAATATGCTTACAACCAGAAATGAAATAAACTAGCTTAGGGCGATGGTAGCTTATCTCTGAGAAGAGATGTGTGGCTACATGCCTCTGAACTGTGTTACAATGAGGCTCGAAGGCCTATTTATTGTTGATAAATAATGGAAAACCCTTCACATTCCAAAACCCAACCCTAGAAGATGAAACGCCAAATTGTGGGCCCCGTTTTTAGGTAAGTTGGTACATCAACTTCCCAGGGTCGCGAATTGCTCGTATTATCTCCATTTGACGCGCATGATAGCCCGTTGGAAAGATCTCTCCGAGGAATACGACGGAAAAGACAATTTTTAGACAGAAAAAGTAAGCCAAACTTAGTAATTGTGAGTTCTTTCAAGCTCAGGTTCACTACTTGGGGCATGTGATATTAAACAAAGGAGTGGTTATATACCCAAAGAAGATAAAAGCAATAATGGATTAGCCCACATCTCAGAATGTAACAAAGGCTAGATCATTCATGGGGTAGGATGATTACTATCAAAGATTCATTTGAAACTTTTCAAAGCTCGGGAAATCCATCACTTCCTTACAAAGAAATGGAGTGAAGTTTCAATGGACACCTGAATGTGAAACCAGTTTTGAATAGATGAAAAAATTACTCACTTTTGCACCTATCTTGAGAACAATTGATCCAAAAGAGGATTTTGTAGTTTGCACATTTGCTTGTAAGGAGGGAATTGGTGGAGTACTTATGCAAGAAGAACATATAATTTTTTATGAATCTAGGATTTTGAATGAGCACGAAAGGAGCTATATCACTCATGACTTGGATCTGGCATCCATTATGCACACACTAAAAATGTGGAGGCATTACTTATTGGGAAGGAGATTTGTGTTGACGACAAATCACAGTGGATTGAAATACTTATTTGACCAGCCCAAACTAAATTCCATACAAGCTAGATGGTTGGCATATATCATTGAATTTGAATTTGAAATTAAGTATATCAAAGGTAAGGAGAATAAGGTGGCAGATGCACTTAGTAGAAGTTTGCAAGAGGTTCACCTAGAATCCATAAGCACTTACTCATTTTACAACAAGGAGATTGATCCAGACTTAAACAGGAACACAAAAAATTACAGATATGCCCATATACACAAAGATGCAGCGGCAATAATACTTCATTTCATTAATGGAAAATATTGAAATATGCTTACAACTAGAAATGGAAATAAACTAGCTAGGGCGATGGTAGCTTATCTCTGAGAAGATATGTGTGGGTACATGCCTCTGAACTGTGTTACAATGAGGCTCGAAGGCCTATTTATTGTTGAGAAATAATGGAAAACCCTTCACATTCCAAAACCTAACCCTAGAAGGTGAAACACCAAATTGTGGGCCCCGTTTTTGGGTAAGTTGGTACATCAACTTCCCGGGGTCACGAATTGGTCGTATTATCTCCATTTGATGCGCATGATAGCCCGTTGGAAAGATCTCTCCGAGGACTACGACGGAAATGACGATTTTTAGACAGAAAAAGTAAGCCAAACTCAGTAACTGTGAATTCTTTCAAACTCAGGTTCACTACTTGGGGCATGTGATATTAAACGAAGGAGCAGTTATATACCTAAAGAAGATAAAAGCAATAATGGATTAGCCCACATCTCAGAATGTAACAAAGGCTAGATCATTCATGGGGTTGGATGATTACTATCAAAGATTCATTTGAAACTTTTCAAAGCTTGGGAACTCCATCACTTCCTTGCAAAGAAATGGAGTGAAGTTTCAATGGACACCTGAATGTGAAACCAGTTTTGAATAGATGAAAAAATTACTCACTTTTGCACCTATCTTGAGAATAATTGATCCAAAAGAGGATTTTGTAGTTTGCACATTTGCTTGTAAGGAGGTAATTGGTGGAGTACTGATGCAAGAAGAACATATAATTTTTTAGGAATCTAGGATTTTGAATGAGTACGAAAGGAACTATGTCACTCATGACTTGGAGCTGGCATCCATTATGCACACACTAAAAATGTGGAGGCATTACTTATTGGGAAGGAGATTTGTGTTGATGACAGATCACAGTGGGTTGAAATACTTATTTTACCAGCCCAAACTAAATTCCATACAAGCTAGATGGTTGGCATATATCATTGAATTTGAATTTGAAATTAAGTATATCAAAGGTAAGGAGAATAAGGTGGCAAATGCACTTAGTAGAAGTTTGCAAGAGGTTCACCTAGAATCCATAAGCACTTACTCATTTTACAACAAGGAGATTGATCCAGACTTAAACAGGAACACAACAAATTATAGATATACCCATATACACAAAGATGCAGCGGAAATAACACTTCATTTCATTGATGGAAAATACTAAAATATGCTTACAACCAGAAATGGAAATAAACTAGCTAGGGCGATAGTAGCTTATCTCTGAGAAGAGATGTGTGGCTACATGCCTCTGAACTGTGTTACAATGAGGCTCAAAGGCCTATTTATTGTTGAGAAACAATGGAAAACCCTTCACATTCCAAAACCTAACCCTAGAAGATGAAACGCCAAATTGTGGGCCCCGTTTTTGGGTATGTTGGTACATCAACTTCCTGGGGTCGCGAATTGGTATTATTATCTCCATTTGACGCGCATGATAGCCTGTTGGAAAGATATCTCTGAGGACTACGACGGAAAAGACGATTTTTAGACAGAAAAATTAAGCCAAACTCAGTAACTGTGAGTTCTTTCAAACTCAGGTTCACTACTTGGGGCATGTGATATTAAACGAAGGAGTGGCTATATACCCAAAGAAGATAAAAGCAATAATGGATTAGCCCACATCTCAGAATGTAACAAAGGCTAGATCATTCATGGGGTTGGATGATTACTATCAAAGATTCATTTGAAACTTTTCAAAGCTTGGGAACTCCATCACTTCCTTACAAAGAAATGGAGTGAAGTAGGATTTTGTAGTTTGCACATTTGCTTGTAAGGAGGGAATTGGTGGACTACTGATGCAAGAAGAACATATAATTTTTTATGAATCTAGGATTTTGAATGAGCACGAAAGGAACTATGTCACTCATGACTTAGAGCTGGCATCCAT
Source organism: Pinus taeda (assembly GCA_000404065.3). NCBI lineage: Eukaryota > Viridiplantae > Streptophyta > Pinopsida > Pinales > Pinaceae > Pinus > Pinus taeda. Next base: position 189,648 of record APFE030561366.1, on the reverse strand, counting down.
TATGCACACACTAAAAATGTGGAGGCATTACTTATTGGGAAGGAGATTTGTGTTGATGACAGATCACAGTGGATTGAAATACTTATTTGACCAGCCCAAACTAAATTCCATACAAGCTAGATGGTTGGCATATATCATTGAATTTGAATTTGAAATTAAGTATATCAAAGGTAAGGAGAATAAGGTGGCAGATGCACTTAGTAGAAGTTTGCAAGAGGTTCACCTAGAATCCATAAGCACTTACTCATTTTACAACAAGGAGATTGATCCAGACTTAAACAGGGACGCAACAAATTATAGATATACCCATATACATAAAGATGCATCGGAAATAATACTTCATTTCATTAATGGAAAATACTGAAATATGCTTACAACCAGAAATGGAAATAAACTAGCTAGGGCGATGGTAGCTTATCTCTGAGAAGAGATGTGTGGCTACATGCCTCTGAACTGTGTTACAATGAGGCTCGAAGGCCTATTTATTGTTGAGAAACAATGGAAAAACCCTTCACATTCCAAAACCTAACCCTGGAAGATGAAACGCCAAATTGTGGGCCCCGTTTTTGGGTAAGTTGTTACATCAACTTCCCGGGGTCGCGAATTGGTCGTCTTATCTCCGTTTGACGTGCATGATAGCCCGTTGGAAAGATCTCTCCGAGGACTATGACAAAAAAGACAAATTTTAGATATAAAAATCGCTGGCAGTAGATTTCCCAAAAAGCGTCATTTAGGGCCTCAAAACGGCTCCGGAAGTTTAGGACCCGAAAAACTGCTAAAAATAGTAAATTGTGCTATAATTAAGGAAACTGAAAAAACCAAAAGAAGCACTAGAGGGGACCCAAGTGGAATTAGCGGGTGGCTACCAATATCCACCTAGATCATTCCTCCCCCCTTAGGAAGCAATGGTCCCCATTGCGTTGAGTTCCTTCATGAGATGAGGGAACTTCTGCTGCACTTGGTCCCTGGTGAGCCACTTGCCCTGGTGAAGGAGTTGTCCTGCTTTGACAAATCGATATAGTTGGATATTCTGCTGGCGTGTGTGCTTGATCTGTGTGTCCATGATCCGATCAGTTGCAGCTTGTTCCATGCAAGCTGGATTTAACTCTGTGGGTGTGAGTTGT
>APFE030561366.1:134975-182885 GCA_000404065.3 Pinus taeda | reverse complement strand
TTTCCATGTTTCATGCTTAAAGAAGGTTATAGGTGACAAGCTCCCAATTCAAACAATATTGCCAGAACTTGATGAGGAAGGAAAAATCATATTGGAACTTGAAGCAGTCACGAAAACAAGAACTTGACAACTACGAAATCGATCAATTTCAGAGTATCTCATTAAGTGGAAGAACTTACTCGCTGAAGGTTCCACATGGGAGGATGAAAATTTTATTCATAAGCATCTAGAACTACTCAAGCTTTGAGGACAACACTTTTTTGAAGGAGAGGGGCATGTTAGGTCCCTATAATACCAGTGATTCCCCCATTACTATTGTCATTGTAGCCCTTATTGTTATTATTGTCCCCTATTGTCCCCATATTTTTATTATTGTGCCCCATAGAAGCCCACCATTGTTATTTTTGGGCCCTTATATGGTCGGCTTTGGTTATATTGTGACCCCTTATATTCCTATATATAGAAAAGAGGTTTTGTCATTTTTATCAACCAAGAATTGTTCAATTGTGTAATGTAAAGAAGGTTTCCCCCTCGAAGAAGCTGATTTCTAAGTCGTTGATCTATCTTTTTGTGAGTTGGTTTCATAACAGATATTGATATGTATCTTTGAATGATGTTGTAATTATGTGTAATGTTGGTGCAGTTGAATGTAATTCATGAGTGCTTATGTTTCATTTTAAGAATTTATGTCATATATCTAAGGGCTAAATGTCTTAATTTTTCTATTTACTATTTATGGAGTGCATTTTGGTTTTAATGGCTCCAAATCACAACATGGAATGCCCTCTTTCTTATGTAGAAATGAGAGGTTGATTCCCAAATTAGTTTCTTAAGGAATGGTTTTTATTCCTATGTTTACTCTTAGCCCATATATCTGTCTAAATACCTGTCTGTGGAAAGAAAGAGAAAAATCACGTCGAGATGGTCCAAGGCAGTTAAAAATCTCGGGAGCAATAGCCATGTTCTCATATATAAATATGTAATATATTTATATTTTGCAGGACACATGCTGAGATGGGCTGAGACTACAAAAATATTAAGAGGGATAACTAGTCATGCTAACAATAAGCTCACATATGTTATAGCTTGGAGGCTTTGGTAAGGGATTTGAATATACACATATATAAGTTTTGAGTCTTCTTTCATTCATTCATTCACTGTCCTGAAGATGGATCCCCTCTGGGATTTGAAATGTTGACAAGATTCAAACTGTACTATGGAGAATCTGAACCATCCTTCTCAAAACAAAGACCGTGAGAATTTAAAATCTAACATATATATGTTTTGATTTTGATAGTAATCGAGAGTTAAGAATGTAAGTCCCAGAGGAAATCTAGGTCGTTGGATGTCTTAAGGAGTCTTTGTCGTTTGATGAACCTCAGAAGTATTACCTCGGAGGTTTTGAAGGGAGGCTCTGCTTGGAACTTTTGGGATTTAATTCCTAGGACAACGTGGCTTGTGGGCCTATTTGATTTGTGAACCTGTGCAATGATGTGAAGGCCCCAAAACCTCATACAACGTGAAAAATCCAATTGAAAAGGGTTGGAGGTATAGCGGGACTAGACCACGTCACCCCCACGATTAGAGATCATGATGTCACCCTAACGTATAAAATTCATGATTTCATCTTAGCACCCCCTACCTTGATGATTTCCTATAGTTCTTAGTGTAGTACCTATTATAGGTCATTTTGTTCCATCATAAACAAATGGCCCTGAACCTAAATCAATCAACATCCATTGACACTTTGCAATCATCCCCTACAAAGCCAAAAGCATCCTCTTTCCAAAAGTTGCAAAATTTATAGGTTAAATTGTCTTAAAACCCTAATTTATGAGATCATCGTACTTACCCTTTAGACAAATTGCAATGATGTAGGTTGCACACATAGAAACTACGTTGATCAATGTAGGTTGCCTTCACAAAAAGTGTGGTGACACTTGGAAATTGGTAAAACAAAAAATTATTTTGAATTTTCTCTCTCTAGAAGCTTCAGAAGTGGTTTCAACTATTTATTATTGGATCAGATCTCGAAGTCCTAATATTGAGTTCTTATCTCTTGTCCCATGGAGCTTATCCCTTTCTAAAGTGGATCTTACCCTAGTTTAATTGATCCATAACGTCCTCATTTATCCTATAAATGCATTACCTGCTATTAAGATTGGGTTAGCTTTTGGAGCCTTTGAATTATGCCCTTATGCTGCTCAATTATGTCTAGAGGTCAATAATCCATCCTTGTTCCACATGTCTGATTGAAGGCTTACTATTGTGCCAAAGGAAGGACAAGATAATTGAGAGAGATTCACAAGGTCAAGTCCAACAAGGGTTGTAATATTTTCCTGTCATTATTAATACAAAAGTTCATTGGTCTTATTTATGCATATGTAGAACATGAATCCTTGGCTTCTTGATTATAATTGTTTGTATATGCTTTTGCATGTTTTAGTTCTCTTGCTTGTTTTGGATGATTCACAGGTTCCACTTATAGAAATTGGGGTTGGAGCTGGAGCTAACAAGCCAAGAGGAGGAGGAAGATTGCATTGGTTTCCAAGTAGGTATTCTTCCTATATTTCAAACATATCTAAGGAAAGATTTGAAATTTTGTCTTGGTTGTTTCTAGACTAAGCCGCTAGGGTCTACGAAGATTTCTTCTATTCACAGAAGGAATTTCTCCACAAAACAGTCTCGTTGGGATTTTATCCTCGGGAGTAAGTGGAACCCGTGAGCTTGATGGAATGAAGTAGATGTCAAGCGGTGCATGAAAATCATGTAATAATCGAAGGGGAAACGCCTATGTGTATGTGCACCTTTACCATGTGGATGCTCCATGTAACCCTGACATGTTCTATCAATGGTGCAAGGGGAGAAAAATACCTAGGATTATGTGGCAGGAGCAGGCCCCTCTAATATGTTCGGGTGCAATATGTTAACAATGGGAAAATTCCACGAGGCACTGTATTATGGGAAAATGTGGATAGGGCAATCCCCATCACCCTAGTGATTTCAATAAAGGCATCCCGATGTTCTTGTAAAAGGTCTCGAAGGAAGCTCCAGATATTTTATCCATGGGATGACTTGGCCTTGAGGGCCCTACTCGGTTTAATATAATGCTAATTGGAAATGTGTACGAGGGGTATAGTATAATAATATGTACATGTTATATATAATAGCTCTATGGAATAGGGATCTTGTGAGTATCAACCTTCATGAACAAGTCAACAATTGACATGTGGGCTATGACTAGGAAGCCTACGTGGAGGTTGTAGGTGCCAAGTGGCAGACTAGTATGACTATGCAGAAGTTGATAGGCCAAAATTTAAATGGCTATATCTTTCGAGCTGGGAGTCAGATTGAAGAAAATTTTATACCATTCAAAAGATATAGACAAAACGAACACAACTATGCTATCCATTTTAAGTGTTGAAAAGATTGAAAAAAAATAAAAATAAAAAATTAGACCCCATTTCCATAAGTGGAACCTTGGAGGTCGGGTCAACTTAGTAATTTCCCTCTTTCTACCTTAGTAGGGCTACAGATAGTAGTGGGTGTGTTACAAGTATCATTTCGGTTTATCTAATTGTCATTGATATCTTGTTGGTGTTGTTTCAACCCTCTTCTTTAAAACTTTGTTAAACTCATTATATTTGGGATATTATTATTTATTTCGCTCAGAAATAACTATTCAAGTCTCAGTTTTTTTTAAGGAATCTATGTGGTTGATGTATTAATGGATTGTTGAGAAGATGACGATTTACAAACTCTTTTGATATAAATGATTCAGTCCTTTAAAGTTCTATGATATCATGTCCATTTCATTTTTGTTTCATCTTAAAAATTCATAGCTGATTATGAATTCACATTAATATAAGAGGAAGGAAAAAACATGTGGAGAGAAAACCCTATATATAATTTTTTTTGTAGTTATATTTGTTCCCTATTTTCCCATGAATGAGATGGTGTGCTTAACATGTAATTTAGATAAATGAGAGCTTTATTTGAGGATTTCTTGAGGTTTTTTGTTTAAGACTCACCCATTTTCTTCATCTAAGATCAAACAAAGAATCTTCCATATATCAAGAGAGGAGTATGACCTTTCTAGAAAACACGAAAAGTCTTTCTTATTCCCCACAAGATTTTCTCCTCAATGTTGGTTCTTTTCTCTTGTTAGAAAGAAACAATCAAAATTTCTCTAAGAACATAATAAAAAGGTACATTTTCAAATATATCAATCTCATATTGAAGCCTTAAGGAATTGTTTTTTTTTTTTGCTAGGTAAGCACCCACGGGGGATTTGAACTAGTGACATATCGCAAGGAGTGCCTTAACAGTGCACCCATTCACCGTCAATCCAAAGCCCCGTGGGCTCGCCTTAAGGAATTGTTGTTATCATTCTAGACACCTTTTATTTTGTAATCTTTTATTGTTTTGATGATTATTCAAGTCTCCCATACCATCAATTTACTAATCTTCTTAGCACATGACAATCTTGTGCTTGGGTATAAAGTTAGATATTTTGCTCTATTGTTGGAGGCATGTACTAATACCCATGAGAAAACAAATATATTTCTTCCATTGTGCTTTTTTAATACCCCTCCCACCCCTACTTCCCCTTTATTGGTGAATCATTGAATCATTAGAGTGTGGACCACTTGTGCCACCATGAAGCCCACAAAAAAAAATTGTATAGTCCTTTTTCCAAAAAAGAAGAAGCATTGTTTAGTCCTTTATCCAAAAAGAAAAGAAAAGAAAAAAAGCATTGTATAGTCCTTTTTCCAAAAAAAAAACAAAAGCGTTGTTTAGTCCTTTATCCAAAAAAAAAAAACATTCTATAGTCCTTTTTCCAATCTAGATAATTCATGAGATTTAGATTTCATGGACTTCGGAATAGGTTTTATTTAAACCAAGCATGGTAACAGTGTGTTTATCTTGTTGTTAATAGATTTTCTGAGATGACAATTTTGGTACCCTATAGGAAGAGCACCACAATTGAAAGCATTGCAAAACTTTTCATAAAAGTATGTTTGGGTTCACTTTGGCTAGCCAAGAAACATTATAGATTGGGACAACAAATTCCTAAGCATTTTATCGTCCAGTACTTGGTGTATGATGAACACAACATTAACCAAATTGACTAAATTCCATCCCCAAATTGACAAATAGACAAAGGTAGTCAATATGATGACCATGCATCTCCATAAGATAAACAAATTTAAACATATACACATGGGGGATGGAAATCTTATTTATATTCAACATGATGATAATAGAACTACCCAAAATTATATCAATCAGAACCTTTTTATGGTGTGCTTGGAGTTTCAATAATTGGCCATAATCGACATAACTTTTCCCACCACAATAGTGTGACAGGAGTCTTCTCATGCCTAGAAAGAAGTGGACAAGGCAACCAAGATTATTTAATGGACCCAACACATCTAAAAATAGGTTGATAATAGTTTATATAAAACCATTGATAGGTATGAGGAGCACCATGATCAAGATAGAGTTCTACAATAGTATAATGTATGTGGCAAGGCATGATTGCACTTGGAAAAGTAGTGACTTGCACATACCCACAAAAAGATGATTCCAATTCACCATGGGCCTTACACCATTACAAAGGTAGTCAGTGAGTATGCTTTTGAACTTAAATTACCACTTTACCCTTTTTTGCACCTTCTTTTTAATGGGAGTTTCTTCAACTATACTTTTCACATTTGTTAAACATATCAAAGGTGGAAGAGCAATTAACCATGAAGATATAAAACTTGATTACATTTAACAGTTCACAATGGAAAATATAGACAATACTAAATGAAGAACACTAAACAGTGGGACATGTAACTCCAATGAGTTGTTTAAGTAGGAAATATTTGTCATCAAAGGAAACTCACTCATTAGGTTCTAGATCCAATGGGAGTTTCACCACTTGATTTAGGAAGTTAATGCAATGTGGACTATTACTTCATACATGGGTATGATTGACCTATGTGGTTGTTGTTCTAAGCCATAAATGGTACAAATTTTGATAATGTTTTGGGTCCTAAATTTGACATACGTTTTTAGGCCCCAAATAACAATTTTTGGGTGTTGCAACTTTCTTTTTTCCTTGGTTATTATTGTCAATTCCAAAATATTGTTATGATCATCAATATATTTTAAATGGGATATTGTGCATCTAAAATATATCTTGTATGAAAATGTTATGGCCCCATGATGGTTTTGTCCAACTCATCATATCAAGGCTCACCTTTCTTTCACCACTTTGTCCCTTGTGGTTAGGATTTATGCTTTAGGGTTTGTACACCTATAATTCATATCATAACAAAAGGAGTTTTTCTCCTTTTAATTAACGGAATTTTGTGGAAGAGTGTAGTAGACACATATCTTTTTAGATATAATAACCACCATTTTAGCCTTTGAATGTGTGTAGTGGTTTCACCATTCTTCTAGTAATAGAATTTGGTTTTCATTGTAGCTCCATGTTTTTTTCATGTATTATAAATATCTTTCACTTCATTCATAATCTAATCAATCATGTGGTTTAATTTAGGAAGGTTTAATCAATGCACTTGAATTTTTTTTATCTATTATTTGAAAATTTACAAAAGAGTTTGAAGCTTATATCCCAATCAAATAGCCAATGTAGTGTGTGGAATTCAAACTTTGTACTCTTCATGCACATACCCTTTTAGGTGTGGGTGTGTGTTGGATAAAGTTTTCATTTATGTCAAACCCTAGCATTGTTGAATAAGCCCTGTGCATGACCCTAGCATCGTTGAAAAATGATGAAACCCTATCATTGTTAAAGCATTCCCTAGGTGTGATAATAGTGATAAATCCCTATTTTCATGGAAAACCATGAAGGCACTATTCTATTAGAAACTTGGAATATTCATTGATTTGTGGGAGATGACTTGACAAGCTTAAGGAGGTGCAGTATTTTCCTTGGACACCTTCAATGACAATGCCAGAGAAATGGACACTTATTTGGTGAAGCAAAACAATTATGCTCTATGTCACAAATGAAGATAGCAAAGGGTTAACATGGTTGACCTAATAACATTATATTGAGATTGTCTCCTTGAAGGAATTGCCAAAGAGGAAGGTATGGAAAACAAAGGCACCCTTTTTAGATCCTTGACAAAAGGGGGCTGACTGGATCTAGTGATTAGGCATGGATACTCCTTGAGCACATATCGTAGGTCTATCAAGAATCACAAAGAACTCAAGAATTTCAAGGAAGGCAAAAGGTTTTAATCATGGACAAGTGTGCCCTTTCACAACCTTATCAAAGCCAACAGATGTGCCCTTTCACATATTTGAATAAGTGTAAATATAAAGCCAAACTATTCATTTTGGAAAGGAATATTTGTCAAGGAATAAGAAGGAATTCACATCTAAAGAAGAAAAACAACCAAAGAAAAGGGGAAGGTTTGAATTTGAGGCAAGGAGGACAAATACCATCTAACGTTTGGAACTTTTTGAAGAAACCTTTGAATTTTCATTGTCTTTTCTATTGACAAAACTGTGGGAAAATATCATGTCTTGAATTATAACTCAGGCTCTTTTGCATACCCCTAGCAACTCGGACATGTAACATGCCTATGACTTGTGGCACTCAAGAATTCAGATATGTTGCACATTTCAGAAGCTAAACAAAGGCATAACGTGCATCTGTGCATAGATTATAGGTAGTTATATATTCATAAATAAGACATAAGTATAGGAGAAACAATGCACTTTTGTATTAATAATGATAGGAAAACATTACAACCCTTGTATGCCTCGGCCTTATGAATCTCTCTTAGTTATCTTATCCTTCCTTTGGCACAATAGTAGGCCTTCAATCAAACCTGAAACACATGGATGGATTATTGACCTCTAGACATAATTGAGCAGCTTAGGGGCATAATTCAAAGTCTCCAAAAGTCAACCCAATCCTAATAGTAGGTAATACATTTATAGTAGAAATGAGGACGTTATCTATCCATTGAACTAGGGTAAGATCCACTTTAGAAGGGGATAAGTCCCATGGGATAACAGATAAGAACTTAGTATTAGGAGTGCGAGATCTGATCCAACAGTAAATAATTGAAACCACTTATGAAGCTTCTAGAGAGAGAAAATTCAAAATTAATTTTTGTTTTTACCAATTTCTAGGTGTCATGACACTTTTTGTGAGTGAAACTTACGCTGATCAACACAATTTCTATTTGTGCAACCTACATCATTGCAAGTTATCTAAAGGGTAAGTATGATGATCTCAAAATTAGGGTTTTATGCTAATTTAACATAGAAATTTTGCAACTTTTGGAAAGAGGATGCTTTTGGCTTTGCAGGGGATGATTCAAAGTGTCAATGGATGTTGATTCATTCGAGTTCAGGGCCATTTGTCTATGATGGAACAAAATTACCTATAAGAGGGACTGCACTAAGCATTACAGAACGTTGGGGTAGGGGGTGCTAAGATGACATCATGAATTCTATACATTAGGGTGACATCATGATCTCTAATTGTGGGGATGACATGGTATAGTCTCACTATGCCTCCAACCCTTTTTCATTGAATTGTTCGTGTTGCATGAGGTTTTGGGATAAGTGACACAACCACAAAAGATTTCCACAAATAATGAAAACACTATACAGGTTGACTATTAAAACACTATATATATAATATACAAGTTGACTCTTAAATGGTCATGTCAACCCTATCAAATCCAACAAACGTGCCCTTTCACATATTTGAATAAGTATAAATATAAAGCCAAACTCTTCATTCTGAAAGGAATATCTATCAAGGAATAAGAAGGAATTCACATCTAAAGAAGAAAAACACCTAAAGAAAAAGGGAAGATTTGAATATGAGGAAAGGAGGAAAAATATGATTTAATGTTTGGGACTTTTTGGAGAAAACACTACATTTTTGTTGACAAAACTATGGGAAAATGTCCTGTCTTGAGTTATAACTCAGGGTCTTTTGCATACCCCTAGCAACTCAGACCTGCAACAGGCCTATGACTTTTGGCACTTAATAATTCAGATATGTTGCACATTTCAGACTTGTGACACATTTTGGATATGTTGTAAAGAAGATTGACTTGTTGTAGAGAAGTATGAACCTGTGACTAGTGACAATACCTCAAACCTGTGGTAGTATCTTAGATGTGAGTTAAGATATTTTGAACTTGTGTTTTAGTGCAAACTTGTGCAAAGAGATTTAGACCTATGGTAATATGTTCAGAACTGTGTGTAGCATGAACCAGTGAGAAAGGAATTGTGGACTTGTACCTTTTATAGAAGAGTTCAGAGCTTTGATAGAGGATAAACATTGGACCTGTGCCTAAGTGCTCCAAACCCAAGGCATATCTTGGATTGTAGCATGTGTTTGACTATAACGTAAGGATAACAACTCAATCCTATGGTAGAGAAGCTTAAAAGTGTCACAAAAATTTGACCTTTGCAATCAACTGTAGCTTGGACCTATGCAATAAATTGTGTCTCAGACCTGTCGTGACTTTTGGACATGTAGAAACCTTTGATCTGTGGACAAAAGGATATTGGACTATTGTGTTTCAAACCTACCTTATGAGCAACCCTTAAGTATACAAACCTATGACAAAGGGTAATTGACACATCAAAACATCTATTGAATCTAGACATTGTTTGAGTATACTATTAGACATTTGTTTAGGGTTACCTTGTGACACCTTTAGAGTAGAGTTTGGTTTTATTTGAGAGACTATTCAAAGCAACTGTCCATTGAAGGAATTGTAAGAGTATTCACTAAATATTTGTTGAAGCACTATTGAAGTGCTCTTAAAGAATTATTTGATATTTGTTGAAGCATCATTTTGAGCCGATCTTTGAAGCAACTTGGAGCAGCCTCATTAAAAAGCCTTTCTGTTGACTTGAGAACTTGTAGTACACACTTTCAAGGCACTTTTGGAGCAGGCATGTTGGTTTACATATGGAGCAGCTTCGAAAAAATATCTGAATAAATTTTTGGAATATCCCTTGGAGATATATTGAATATTAGTTAGTGCAGACTGAAGAAACCCTAATTGAAGCAGCCTTGTTGAAGCGGTCATCTATGAAGAAGCAACATTTTTAAATCCCTCATGGAGTAACATTGTAGAAGATTGTTTGTGTAACAACCTCGGTTAAAAATCCATGTAATAAAACTAATAAAGGCAAAATATTAACCAATGCCATGGGGCATGTATTCCAAGCTAAATGTTGGGAAAAAACATAGCGATGGAGATCACTTGTGATTAATTAATGGTTGTAGAAATTGACAGAGGAAAAGTGGCATTAATTGGAATTTATTTATGAAATAATGGAAAATAGGAGAAAAGGAAGGTGAAAGGTCATAAAATTTCATGTGAGAAAAATTGAAGGAAAATTAGAGAAAAATGAAGAAAATAGAGGCATCAATGATAAAAAGGATTATGAGGATCAATTCACTTCTTTTTGAAATTTCTATGGTGGGTCTCTCTATTCTATTCTCTCTCTCTCTCATACTATTGCACACTTAGAGTTTTCTTGGAGCATTTTGGCATACCTTGGATTTGGATAAAGAAGGAAAAGGAAGGAATGGAAAGCGCAAGGGGATGTCAAGATCAAAAACTACAATAGGTTTGATTTGCAGGTACCAAGTTGCGCGTACAATTTCCTTGCTAGTTTTAGCATGCATGGTTTATAAATGTGATTATATGGTTATGATCTGTGATTAGCATGGAGGATTGCCTGGATTGAAAGTGGTTTTGCCTAGCCTTGCCATTTCCTCGATAACCGTGGTGTTGTGGGTTTTCCATTTTGTTTTCTGATTGGTGCTTATGTTCCTTATGGTTGTGGGTTGAGTTATTAGTTCTTGGAGCCTTGGTTGGACAAATGCTCTGGAAGCCCTGGAAAAAATGGGGTTGAGTTACTAGGCCTGGAAGCCTTGGTTGGAAAAATGCACTGGAGCCCTTAATGGGTTGAGTTACTAGTCCTAGAGCCTTGGTTGGACAAATGCTCTGGAGCCCTACGACAACTGTGGGTTGAGTTAATAGTCCTGGAGCCAGGTTTGAACAAATGATCTGGAGCCTTGGATAGCTTAGGTGGAGACCAATTAGATGATGGTTAGTGATGTACGACCATGAGGTGTAATCACTGATGGAGGGTTAAGGTGGTCTAGCCTCTGGAAGCCCTACTTTGGTTTTGGTTGGTTTATTCCATGAGATCCCACATTCATGCTTGGAATAGAGCGGGGCGGTGATTGGCTTAACAAGAGATTTGCTTCAACCTAATATATGGTCAGGTGATACATGGAAGTCACTAACTTGGTTGGTTTTTCATATGTTAATAAGAGCTCCCTTTTCCTTTTGTAAATCATGAGTATTTATTTTTTTTCCAAAGAAAAAATTGAAATTTCTATTAAAGCAATAAAATGTTACATTTGTATATGCATTCAAGCATTCAGTGTATTGTATGTTCATGAGGTAAACATAGAGAAAATCATTCTGGGTTGATTGTAAAGCTATGTGTTATCTATCCCCAATATAGCCAAAAATGAGCCACTAACTATTCCTAGGTGATCCGAATCAGATCCTTAAACATTTCCATGATTGTTTCACATTATGTCAAGCTTCGAAATCTTATGAATAATGAGCTTATTAGAAATGACCTCTGGACAATGGCTATTTGTGGCCAGCACGGAACAACGAGGACCCTCAGTCAAAGCGCGCTGACTGTTGGGCCATGGAGACCATGCATGGACCTAAATTGGCAATCGGAAGCCCAAATCCAAAAAGTAGAGGCAGTTTTTGATACGTGATTAGCGTTAATCGTGTATCACAGGGCAAAACAATCAGTAAAGGAAAGCCCCGAGCGCTCGATCACGAGGAAAATAAGAAACCGTGCAGAAACCGTCAGAAGGCGGGTCCCACACCCAAAACAGGTAGGATATCGGGTGCACTTCAAGTGGTAAGTGGGTTTGGCCGAGTTCAGCGCGATGCCACACATTGGGTGACACGAGTCCAGTGGATGAGAGAGAAAAACGCTTACATCGCATGGGTAATGGTCGAGAAACTTACCCGCTCGATATAGATGGAGACCGTAGGATCTAGAGGCTCCAGATCAACGACGAAGAATCAACCTGATGGAAGACCAGATTTGACGGGGAAATAAACTGAGGTGCATGAGAATTGAGGTCCGATATGACTGCTGAGTTGGCAGAGGAATCCGTTTCGTGGGCGATCTTGGAGCAATGGAAATAATGACCGTTCAAAGAGAACTAACACTCAGTTCGTGAGGAAACAGGTGGCCACCTCTCTAAGAAGCGTTACACAACGATGATGATGCAAAGCAAGGGAATTACAACAGAGAGAGGCAGGCGATCCAGAGAGCTAGGAAGCGGAAACAAACAGTCAGGGAGCAGACTGGCTTTAAGCCACGAACAAACAAAGAGCAGAAAAACAGAAGTAGAGAAGGAAGTGAATTGCAAAGAGCAGAGAAGCTGAGCTGACCTGTAGAGCAAAGGCAACATCGAGCAGACAAAATAGAGAGAGTCCGAGAGTCTGTGAACTCCAAAAAAGGTTTGAGAGGTTCAAGCAACTCCTCTATGTATTCCTGTCATGTAATGAGTACCAAATTGGACCCATGCCACTGAGACCAGTTGAGGTCGAGATTCAGTAAGGGGAGTTTGTGCACTCTAGAGACTTGGGGGATCCTAGTACAATCCCATTGATCATTCTCTGTTAAGTGAGACTCAAATTGAGCTCCTTATTGTAAAATATTTGCTTTAATACACAATAGAAAGGCCACCACTGAAGGCTGGACCAAGAGACGTATCCCAGGAGGATTGGGTGAACTCCTTATTGAATTTGTTGTGTCTTGGTCTTTGCTTACTGTGTTTCTCTCACTGCTTTCAAGTACTTGTGTATTTCGCAATCTTATCGATCCGTTGCTTAAAATAACATAGGCACACCTCAACACATGGGTTTGTAATACCTTCATTAATTAACTGAGATCATTCACGAGTGATTTTCAGATTAAGTGGTATTATAGCTTCTAGGTTATTTAAGGTTAGACAAGCTTGTGTTGGATTTTGTTGTTGAATGCTAACCAGATCAAAGCTTAAATTAGGAGAAGGAGAATTGGTCGAAACTAACCCAGAGATTGGAAGAGTCTATCCTTAGAAGAAAATGTCAGAAGAAAGTCCCTTGGGACCAGATCCCCAATTTATAGATAGTTTCTTGGCCATGAGGTCCATGGTAGAGGAAATGTATAAGGCCTTTAGGAAACATAAAGATGAAGATTCATCAGGCTTCAAACAAGAAAAAGGAGAAGAAGAATCTCTCCTTCATGACCACTCAAAAGGAAAAGGGAAAGAAGAAAGCTTTCTCACACCTCCTAATAGCCCTGAACATAAAAAGAAGACATCTTTGATTAAATTAGATGTAAAATTTGATTTACCAATATATGATGGAGATCTGAATGCAAAGAAGCTGGATAATTGGATTAGACAAATTGATGTTTATTGCAGAGTGCAGAGTTTCGACTCAGACAAGAGTAAGATTGAGCTAGACAGCCTATGCCTCGAAGGCACTACCTTGGTATGGTGGGAAGGCAGGACCCAAGCTGACATGAAGAAACATGGTAAGATTCTTTCTGTCTGGAGTGAATTTGTTTCTGTAATAAAATAATAGTTCTATCCACTAGCTTACATGCAACAAGCCATGATGAGCTGGCAAACTCTTCTCCAATTGAAAGGGCAAAGTGTATAGGGTTACACCCAAGAATTTAGTAAGAGAGCTTTGATTCTAGGAATTTCATCAGACTCACTTGAGACTCTGTTGAAGTACATAAGGGGTCTACACAACTACATGAGGCACACTATCCTCATGTTTAATCCCACTAGTATAAATGAGGTATTTATTCAAGCTACACATCTAGAAGCTAGATGAAAGAATGGGAACCCAGAAGTTGGAGGATCATCTAAGCCCATTGCAAGCAAAAATAAGGAGAAAAGAAAATAGAAATGGAAAGAAATGAAGGCCAATACTGCACAAAAGACAAAGTCTTCATGCACTCACTGTAAGAAGGATGGGCATGATGATGAACACTGTTGGATTCTGCATCCAGAGCTGAGACCTAAGAAGTTCAAGGGCAAGAAGAAGAAGACTGCTGCAGCAATTCAAAAAGATTTGGGGTCGGACTCAGGATATGAAACAACCATTGCAACCATAGGTATAAAAGGTAAAAATTCTGAAGCATCTACTAGCAATTCTTACACAATCTATTAATGATGAAGAAAATGAGAGAAAAAGACATGAGCTTTTCCATATTCGAGTTATTTCCAAGCATCAAAAGATTGAAACTTTGTTTGATAGTGGCTCACAAGTAAATTTAATTTCTGAAGCAATTGTAAAGAAGTTGGGATTACTGACTACACCTCACAAGAAACCATACCCATTAGGATGGTTAAGTGATAAAGCAAAACTACAAGTGACTAGACAATGCAAACTCAAGTTTTCTTTCGGGTCAACATTTGTAGATGAGGTTGAGTTAGACATAATTC
Source organism: Pinus taeda (assembly GCA_000404065.3). Taxonomy (NCBI): domain Eukaryota; kingdom Viridiplantae; phylum Streptophyta; class Pinopsida; order Pinales; family Pinaceae; genus Pinus; species Pinus taeda. The sequence goes on along the minus strand of APFE030561366.1, from coordinate 168,322 downwards.
CTTTGGATATGGAATTGTTTTAGGAAGTCCTTACTTGTATGATAGAAAAGTTATTTTCTATAGAGCTGAGAACAAGTATCTACTCATTAAAGATGGAATCGAATATTTTGTAAGAGCTCATAAGCTCAAGAATAATTACACTCTCATAAACTCAGGCAGATGAAACGAATTATAAATTCATGCAAACAATCTTTACTGATGGTTTTAAAGGAAAATAAAACTGATAAAACCAATGTATATGAGGGCTATGATGCTAAACAACAAGCTGATTTAGAAAAAGTTGTTTCAGAGTATGATATCTTGTTTCAAGAACCTAAAGGTCTGCCACCCAAAAAGGAAATAGTGCATGATATTAATTTGTGCAAGATGCTCCATTGCCTAACATTGGAATGTACAAGTTTTCCACTTTAGAGAATGCAGAAATCAAGAAGCGGGTGTAGGAGTTGCTCGAGAAGGGGTTCATCGGACCTAGCACATCACCATGTGGGTCACCAATCATTTTGGTGAGAAAGAAAGATGGCTCGTGGAGAATGTGCATTGATTACCGAGCACTGAATAAGAGAACAATCAAAAATCGTTATCCCCTTCCTCGCATAGATGATCTATTGGATCAACTGAAAGAAGCTGTTTATTTTTCCAAGTTAGACTTGCATAGTGGATATCATCAGGTCAGAGTTGCAGAACAAGATGCATGGAAGACTACTTTCAAAACAAAGTAGGGATTGTATGAGTGGCTGGTTATGTCTTTTGGCTTAACTAATGCTCCTACTACTTTCATGAGAATAATGAATTATGTACTCAGACCTTTTCCTGATGATTTTGTTATTGTATATCTGGATGACATTATGATATTTAGAAAAACATGGGAAGAACATTTAAACCATGTTAAGCAGACACTAAATGTTTTGAAAAGAGAAACTTTATGTTAAAATCTCAAAATGTGAATTTGGCAAAACATCTTTGAATTATTTGGGACATATAGTAGGGGGTGGTGAATTGAAGATAGATCCCTCTAAGGTGGAAATCATTGTAAATTGGCCTAAACCCAAATCTGCTACAGAAGTTAGAAGCTTCTTAGGAGCAACACAATATTGGAGAAAGTTCATTTCAACTTTTCCTCAATTGTAGCTCCCTTACACGCTTTAACATGATTGAACATGGTGTTTCAGTGGGGAGGCAAACAACAGAAAGCCTTCGACACCTTGAAAGAAAAGATTAGTACAACACCAGTACTAGAACTGCCCGATCTTCAAAGATCATTTGAGATCCAAACAGATGCCAGTGACTATGCCATGGGAGCAGTGTTGATACAACAAGATAAACCCATATGTTATCATTCTGAGACATTTAATTATGCAGTAGTTAACTATCCCACATATGATAAAGAATTGTATGCATTAGTACAGAGTGTGAAAAACTGGAAACATTATTTAATGGGAAAAGAGACAATTATCCATACTGATCATCAACCACTTCAATATCTACACTCCCAAACTAAATTGCAACAATCAAGACACTATAGATGGATGGGTTTTCTACAACAATTTCATTTAGTCATCAAATTTAAAAAGGGCATACACAATAAAGTTGCAGATATGTTATCTAGACCTAATATAAATGCATATACTATACTTAAGCATAATTTAGTACTGCATGAAAGCTACATTGAACAATATGCTCAAGATATAGATTTCAAAGATGTCTATGCAACTTTAAGTCAAGGCAAACGAGTAGAAGAATTGGATTATCATGTTAGGGACCGACTCTTGTATCATTGTGGGAAGCTATGCATTCCACAAACTGAAATAGTAAAGAGAATTTAAGAAGCACACACTTCTCTAATATCAGGTCACTTTGGGGTAAGTAAAACGGTTGCACAACTGCAAAGATTTTGTTATTGGCCAAAAATGAATGAGACAGTTTCTAGATATGTAAGAGGGTGTACCATGTGTGCTAAAAGCAAGCCCAACAATAGAAAACTAGGCTTGTACACTCCACTACCAGTTCCTTCTCATCCTTGGGAAAGTGTTTCCATGGAATTTGTTGGAGGACTGACTAAATCAAGGAAAGGTCATGACTATTTATATGTTGTTGTGGATAGATTCAACAAAATGTGTATTTTGATACCTTGTAACAAATAGATTACAATTGAACAAACTGCAAAGTTGTTCTTTCAACATGTATGGGTTCATTTTGGATTACCCACTTCCATTGTATATGATCGAGACACTTGATTTGTTGGGAAGTTTTGGTAGAATCTGTGGGAACTAATGGACACCAAACTGAAGAAAAGCACATCCTTTCATCCACAAACAGATGGCCAAACATAAGTGGTCAATAGGACAGTGATCCAATTGCTCAGAGGCTATTACAGCAAGCATCCGAAACTTTGGGATGAACATTTGTGTTATGTGTAACATGCTTACAATTGAGCAAAATATTCTTCTAAACAAAGATCTCTTTTTGAGACCTGTTTTGGTTTCACACCAAGGTCTCCCTTGGATTTTGTCTTTGGTAAAGACATAGTAGTTGATGGACATAGTGATGTGGACAAGGCAACCAAGTTCATTGAACAAGTCCAAAAGCCAAGCCAAATACAAGGCAAAGCATGACAAGCATCGGATGGAGCATAGTTTCCAAGTTGGTGATCAAGTCTGGCTGTATATCAACAAGGACAGAATGCAAGGGGAAGATAAAAAGCTAAAGCCAATAAGGTATGGACCTTTAAAGATACTTGAGAAAATTGGTGAGAATGCTTTGCTTAAAATAACATAGGCACACCTCAGCACATGCGTCTGTAATACCTTCATTAATTAATTGAGATCATTCACGAGTGATTTTCAGATCACCGGGCCTCCTCATTTTGAGGAAAACAACCTAAACATGAACGTAGTGTTTGTACAAAAATACTCAGTTCAGTGCTTTTTTAAAAAACATTCTCAAGTTTTATCTTCATAAATCCAAGAAAAGATCTAAAACTCATGCTAAGTATTACAATTTTTGAGAGGGGCCTCCCCTCTCGATTATGGGAAGTATGGTTGTTGATCTGACACACTGATCAAATCCTTTTCTACTTCTATTATGCGCTAGTTTCCCATAGCCTGTTGTACACCCTCCTTAGAAAGGAGGTTTGCAACTGTATTTCGTTCCTTGTAAAGTGTCAAACAATTATAGAATCAAAATGTTGTTTTAAATATAAAACTTCTTCTAGTAATGGAATCAAAATATAGTTTTGACATCTTTGTACTCCATTAAACCATTTTACGGCATTCTGTGAATCCTCAAAGATCTGGACTGATCCCATATGTTAGTGTCAGTGTCTTCACACTTCCATCGGTGATCAAATTGCTCTTTTGCATGCATATTAGGTGTATCATTCGATCAGCTGCATTCCATTAGGTCATGGATCAACTGATGGTAGTGGTTTCATGTCAGTTTCCCTCATGACATCCACCTGTTGACCTGTTTACAAATTTTTTTTAGTCATTCACAATCATCCTGTTTCATTTCATGTATAACAACTCGTCCTAGGGTTTAGTCCCATTAGGTCTTAGGGTTTGTCAATCATGCTCAAATAAAGAGGTCAGCGAGCCCATGAAGGTTCATAAAGTCATAATTTTACTTTTGATATGCTCAATAAATCTTTTTCACCTCAAAACTCTGTTTTGAGGTGAAAACAGAGTATTTTTCTATTTTAATGATTTTCATGTAGATTCTGTTAGTGTCAGTCTTTCCAGCCTTCCTCCAGTGATCAAATATACTCTTACAAAGTGGTCTCAGAGTGTCAAGGTCAAATTTTGTCATTTCAGTGAGTCTTCAAGCAAAATTTGGTCACTAGGCATTAGGTCTAGGGTTTGATTTCACTTCTTTCAAAGTTGCCCAAATTTCAGTCTATGTCATCATTCAGCTGAGTGTATCATCATTCAGAGGGTTTTCATCATCATGTCAAGTTCCATTGGGTCATTTCACACCTTTTTCATGCTTTAGTTGCGCCTAGGTAAGGTCATTTCCCTCTCCTAGGGTTTTGGAGGTAATTTCTCTTGGATGGTCAAATCATTAGCAAAACTTATATCCAGATGTTCATACACCTTCCCCTATCTTTCATGTACCTTATCAAACACTTCCCATCACTGAGATCCCCCAAATTCCTCATTTTTGCACAAACCCTAGTTTCTTGCCACAACTTGGCAATTTTCTAGGCTAGGCCTGTGTTTTTCCCGTTTGGACCCCTTCCCCTCACTTTATCTCCGCGATTCCACTTTCCCCTGCTTCCTAACATCCCTCCCTACTTCCAAAAATTTCCCCAAGAATTTAGAAGCCTCTTATCCTCTTAACCCTGACGATGGATCCCATTTGGGATTTGAAATGTTGGTGTAAAAATTCTCTTACTGTGGATTCTCCAATCAAAGATTCAAAAAGCACAAACCACAGATCTCTGAAATCCAACATCCATTGTTCCACACATCGGGGTAGTTTTTACTCAAATGATGTTTCGAAGCAATCAAAGATGAATTTTGGAAAAATGAGAGATTTTTTGTCCAAAACATGCCAAGGAAGAAAAACCTCCTTCACTTTTTACACAGGTGTCATGGTTTTAGAGAAATGTCAAAAATATGGTTGCCTTAGGAGAATCGAATGCACCTCTGAAGTGACCTTGGGAAAATAAAGTTTTCTCCTAGCTTGGTTGGCCAAATGACTTTCTTAATGAGTCAAATGATAAATAGACACAAATATATTTCCAATGAGCTATCATGAGCTCAATTTTGAGTTGAGGAAGGCATTCAAAAGTTGACTGCAATAGCACTCTGCCTTGAGGCAGCCTCATTTGGCACATTTTGACCAGTCTTGGGAGATTTGATTTTTTTACAGTGCAACTGAACTCCAAATTGAAAAATTCTAGTTGTTTTGGAAAGTAGACTCAAAGACCTTTCCAACGAGCTATCCTGCGCCCAATTTGGACACCGGGAAGGCCTCCAAAAAGCATCTGAAAGTTGCGCTACGCGTAGGGCTCAGGTGCGCTACGTGTAAGGGTTTTTTGCACAGTTTTCATCTTCAGCTCAACGCGTAGCGCGCCGCGCGCTACCCTTAAGTTGGGGAGGTCCATTTCACAAAAACTCAGCATTTTTGGATTTTTCATGACAAATTACACTTGCTCAGCCACTGCCAAGAAGTTTCATGGAGATTTGAGCCCCCAAAAGGTCAAAAAACAAGCAAAAAATGACCTTCTGTCACTTTTTGGACACACAGAAAGCAGTATTGGGAGATTGTAATTTTGGAGAGGCAAATGGCCACCAAATTGAGAAATTCCACTTGGGCTGGAAAGTAGACATCCAAACCTTTCCAACAAGCCCACTTGTGCCTCATTTGGATGCTGGGAAGTGCCTCAAAAGTGGCCTAAAAGGCGCGCTACGCGTTGGGAAAATTTGCGAGTTTTGCACCTTCAGCTCAGGAAAACACAGCATTGACTAGTTTTGACTTTTTGGTGGGATTTTTCATCCTCTTTGATGTAATTGATGTAATTTCATGTTGAAATGAAACTTTTTACCTATTCTAGAAGATTCATTCATAAAATGGCAAAAAATTAATGAATGAATTGGTTTCCTAGCTTATAGAGGCAAGTTGTTTTGATTGCCTAGTTTGTAGTGCTCAGTTTAGAATTGGTTGACATAGCTCCTAGGATGATGAGCTTGACCCCTAGAGGCAAGGAAATGTGTTAGCTTGCCTATATTATGTATCTTCTTAGTCATTTTCATGGTTGGACTCTTGGGATAGTTTTGAGACTATATTGTACATATTTTACCAGCATTTTTGGCAAAGGAAGACCAGGGTTTTGCAACACTACTTGGGATCCATGTGGCTTTATGTCTTGATGGTGTGTTTGTTTCAGTACTTGTAAGTTGTGTATGTGCATCATTATCTATTGAATCTTCTCTTATTAAGCAAATGAAGTGTTAAGGTAGAATCCATGAAATTGCTATGCTCTGCCTTTAAATTTGTTTAATATTCTATGTTTTCTTCAGTTTAAGGAGAATCCTTGAGACCCTTTGCTCTCCTTAGCCCCTCATCGGTCTGATCTATCCATCTCACTTGCTTTAAGGCATCAAAACAATCGCCTATCTTGCCCCAAGTGGACCTCTGCAAAAACTGTGCCTCATCCCCGCACCCAAAATTGCCTTTCCCTTGATTTCAACAAAATCATAAAAAATCAATCCTAAACTCTTTATACTTAATACCTAGCCTAAAATCAGTCATCAATTCGGTCATCTCAAGCCTTTTCGATTACCTTTTGCCGAGTTTGACCCGGAGAGAGACCTTTCCTGTCCTCGTAGGGCTAGCTACGAGGCTGAGCGTGGTTTGATGTGGCCTTAAGTCTTGCCTTATTTCAGCCTAAGGCAGATTTGAGCGCTAACAGATTCAATTATTTTTATATGTAATAAGCACTCAGCAACTATTCCTGGTCACCATCCCAATTCCTGCCACTGTAAAAGCAAAAGTATCAAGACATCAATCCATCAAATTGCCAAGAAAAAGAGTCAAACTTCAAATTGAAAAACAGAGTTTTTGAAAAAGTTACCAAGACTTTAGAAAAGTGGGTTTGAAATGAAGAAATATTAAAGTGTAAGGTATATAAAGCAAAATCATGATAGAAAGTCATTTCATTGTAAAAAGGTCAAGTGGAGAGCTAAAATCGCATTTTGAAGGAAGGGTGAGAAAAAAGGGAAGAAAAATCAAATTTTGGTGCAAGTTTGCTTGGCGCTGCACATTGGGAGCACGATGCTGCGCATCAGAAGGGCGTTGTGCATCAGTTACTTTCTCCTTCATTATAATACACTTGCGCTACGCATCAGGCCAGCGCTGCAAATTGGGTGGACCACGCTGCTCATTAAACTGCCAAGGTTCTAATTCACCCAAATTCATCCTCCATCAACTCTTTTGCTACATTCACCTCCTAACAAGTACATGTCAATACATCCTAAGCTTAAATAGGGTTTTTCAATTTTGGTTCATGATTTTTGCTTCCTAAAGGTCAAACCCTAGCTTGCCTTATACTCTATTCCACATCATTGCAAAACCACAATCCCTTGTCCCTTTTCCCAACTTCATTGCACTAAAACTACCCCTTGATTCTATTTTCCCTTTCCCTATTTTCCCTAAGAAACTAATCCCCTTTATCAAACCCTAAGTCCCTCATACATCAAAACCCTAGCTCCCCAAATCCTTCCCTTCATTCCCCTACCTCATCTCATTACTATTGTTCCATTTACAAAATCTCTTCATATTCACCTTTTTGTTCCCACCTATTATCCATTATTCACCATATCATCACCACATTATCTTATAGAGACAAGCATGGAAAGAGGCAGTGAATCAAATTTTGAAGAGGACATGCTTAGTGGTAGCTCAAGGGAAAGAAATTTGTAGTAAAGGAAGCCTAACAAAGTTGGAAAAATCATCAGGGAGGAACCTATCAGCATGAGTGAACTCCTTGCTTGCCCACTAGCCACCACATGTTTTAGATATCAGTCTTGTTTTGAGTTTTGCGAAATGGTTGAGAGGGTCAAATTTCACCATGAGTTAGCAAGGCAATTTGTGACAATATGGTACATCTTGCTAGGGTAAACTTCACTCTTTCACCATCTATCATTGCAGAGGCCACAAGAATTCCAAATGTAGGGGGAAAGTGGACAAAAGGCAAAATATTAGTAAGCAACATTATGAGCCTTATATCAAGGCCAATTACCATGAAAAACTCAGCAGGGTGCTTCCTTTTAAATTCCTGGAGGACTGGTGTGTTCCACTCATGAAACTTATCATTAAATACTTTACATGTGAGGGTAGGTTCTCCAGACTTTATGCCTACCACATCAGATTGCTCATGCACTTCACCAAGGTCAGAATGATGAGCATCCCTTATTTTATATGCAAAAACATAGAGAGGGTGATAGTGATTGCAAAGAGAAAATCATATCCATAGCAACTCAATAACATTTATCATTTTTCTTTCATCAAAATTATTGTTTTGCATCAGCTCACTTAGTTTGGAATGCCATGGGAAACTTTCATTGCCCATGAGTGCTTCAAGGGGCCTCAAATATTTTCAGATCCCTAAGAGGAAGGTGAACCTTCCGGGAAATAAAAGAAGCCTGAAAATAAAACAGAGGAGGTTCCTGTGTTTGTCACCAATAAGAGAGGCATAAGGAAGCTTTTTGTTGCTACCAGGTGAGTACTATCTCCATCGAGGGTGGAAGGGGTCTCATTTTCTTCACCATACCACATACAAATGCTATCTTCACCAGGGGTGGAAGTGGCTTTGCCTTCTTCTCTAGCTATACAGGTTGGCTAGAAATCAAAGAGTAGAGACAAAGGGAAACAAAATATGCATGAGGAGAGCCCTACTGAAGGGCAAGATAAAGAATTTAGTTCGATTGAGGAGGATGTCATTGACTTGGGCTCTCAAGGCTCAAGAATCAAGGACATGATTATCAAAGAGAAGGAGGCTGAAATACAAGCCTTATTACTTAACCTTGAGAGGGCCAAATGGATCATTAACTATCTTGAGCAGGAAAACAAACAATTGACAGATAAGAAAGCTATTATGGAGTTGCGGATGATTAGGGAAGATAGGCAAGAGGCAAAGAAAACAAAGATCGAGATGACCTCCCTTGAGCAAGAAATTGAGAATGACCGAGAGACATGGTTGGAAAGGGTGGAAATTCACCTTGAGAAGTTGCTTGAGGAAGCCAACAAAGAGAAGAGAATGCTGCACCATATGGCCTATCATTACTTAACTCGGAACAAGATTTGCAAAACAAGGGCAAAGAGGCTAAAAGCTAAGTTAAGAAGATTTTTGAGGAACAAGAAAGAGAATGATAAACTCAAAATCTTGGTTGAAGCTTCATTAGCTTAACAAAGCACTTAATGAGGTTGCCTCTTATCAAATTTGAGGAAATTTTGGAAATTTTTTGTCATTTTGCATTTTAAAAAATAGAAACATAGGAAATTCCGGCTGATGCGCAGCGCCACCGGCGCTGCACATTGAATTGGTGTATCCTCTTGACAAATCGCTTATAGATTTTGATTTAGCATAAAAAAATAAGCAAACTCAGAAAGTTTCATCAATTTTGGAGAAGATTTGGGCCACCAAAAGGGCAAAAAACACCCAAAAAATGCCCTCTCTGCCACTTTTTGGACCCACAGGAAGCAGTCTTGGGAGAATAAACTTTTGGAGGGTCAAATCAACTCCAAATCAGAAATTTCAAAGTGTTCCAGAAAATAGACAGGTACATCTTTCCAACAAGCCATCTTGGTCCTGATTTGGGTGAGTGTAAGGCCTCCAAGGGAAGCCTTGAAGTGGCACTGCGCATCAGGCAGATTTTGTCAATTTTGCCTAAAACTCAAAATTTCGCCCAGTTTCTTCAGTGACTGACTTTTCTTCTTGTTTAGGTAAATGTATGCATGGTAAATGATGTATTTGATGTAATTATAGATGAAAATCACCTCATATGGTATATACATCAAGTTCCAAGTGGTTTTGAGCTGTAATGAATTGGTTCCCTAAGTTTTAGAGGCAAGCTGTTCCACTGCCTACTTTTGTGTTCCTAGTTTAGATATGGTTGAAACCACCCCTTTTATCATGGATTAGACCCTGATAGCTAGCATGAGTGGTTTCCTTGCCTATATTATGTAATTTATTAGTCATTTGTAAAGGTTGGACTTTGGTGGAAGTGGTGGCACTCATTGAACATTTGTATCAGTAGTTTGGCAAGGAATAAAACCAGGTTTCACAAGTATTTTAGTGGGATTCTTGTGACAGTGAGTTTATGTATTGTTTCTTCATTGTAATGAGTTTTTCTTATGTTTTATATGTATCCAAATCCATCTTTCTCTTCTAAAACTAAATGAATCAAGGTGAATGGACAAAATACACTGTTGTGCTTTGTCTTGGGAATGCATTTGGTTTTTAATGTTTTCAACTGTTTGAAGAGGATTCATAGTTTCTTTATGCCATCCTCAACTCCTTAGCTGTCTTAATCTACCATATTAATCCATTTCTAGTACATAAACCCTTGTCTACCTCGCCCCATAGAACATGACTGTATCCCTGAGTTGATTTCCCAAACCCAATCTGCGTTCTCCAATTGATCCAGCAACCAAAACCTAAAAATCAAACCAGAAACCCTAAGCTACTATACCTAGCCTAAAATCTACATTAAATTCAGTCATCTCAAGCCCTAATTGTGAATATCCTAATTGATATTGACAAGTGGAGAGCCCTCTCTCGACCTAGTAGGGCTAGCTACCAGGTTAAGCGTGGTTTGATGTTACCCTAGACCTGCCTTCCTTCAACCTGAGGTAGATCTAGGCCCTAACATAGTGGCGACCATACTAGGGAAGAACTCAAATATATTACCCCAGTACTTTTAAAACAAAATTCTTAACTTTTGGATGATAGGTTTAGAATTCATTAGGTTGAAAAAATTGTAATGTCCATTTGAATTTTGGGAAAAAATCAAACACACTAGCTTCAAGAAGATACACGAGGGCCAATCTTGATCCTGATCCTCCTCCCATGTTTAGAAATCCTAATCTCATTCCAAAAATACTTAGGCAAGAAAGTTCATTGAGTCCTAGACTAGTTTTCAGATCTCATTCATGCCCAGTCGAGTTTCAATATCTTGAAGATCTCCCTTTTGATGAACATTTTGATCTTTCTTTGTTTGAAACCAAATCTGAAACTGCGATTGATGATACCGTTTTAAATCCCCAATTTGTTGAAGACCTTGAAAACGAAAGGGCGAATAGATCAATTGATGATTATATCTTAAATTCTCTTCAATCATCCATTGTAGCTACCAATATCCCTGAGCTCCTAGAATCAACATCTGCTACTCTTAGTTCATCTACTTTCTCATCTAGTTCTGAGGTTCATTCTCAACCTCAGTTTATCCCTACCCTTCCCATTCAACCTATCATATATGATCAAAGATCTGTCACCTCTACTCCTCCTTCAACCCCTCAAACACCCATCACATTGACTGCCCTTGTTGTTATAGATCTTCTTGTTTCCCCAAGGCCAATTTCTAATCCACCTCGAGTAATGGCTGCCAGATATGCACCTCTTGTTTTGCCACAGAACTTGGATGCTATGCCTACTGATTACCAAAGTAAGATACCATTGTTTGATGCTACTCAAGGTATCATAGTGCAGCAACATGCTGACAGGATGAATGACTTTTTCGATATTCATGAGATAGATGAAGAGAATGTAACCATGTGATTGTTTGTGCAAAGTTTTGGAGGCGAGGTTTGGAAGTGGTTCAAAGCACTACCCGCGGGGACTATCAATACATTGTCGGTTCTCCACAGACAATTCCTAAATCGTTGGGGGATAAAGAAAAATCCACTCCAAATTCTTTTCGAGTACGAAAATATAAAGAGGAATGCTGGTGAAAGTGTTCAAGGTTATTGTGTGAGATTCAATACTATTTATAATTCTATTCCAGTTGATATCAAGCCACCGATGGGGTTGGCTTTGATAAAATTTCTCGATGTCTTTGATCCTGACATGGCATACCAATTGAGAGAACGGGATCCTACTACATTGGAGGATATGCAAAAAAATGTTGTGAGTGTGCAGGCCAATCTGCTAGCTAAAAGAGCTAGGATGAAGACCGAAAAGAAAGTGACCATAAAGGAAGAGGCTTCTTCTCAGATGTAAAGGCTGATCATTTGCTTCGTAAAATTGAGAAAATGTTTGACAGATTGAGAATTGCAGATAAGCCTGAGGCACCAATCAGAAATCCAAATTTTCGCGGTCAACAGCAACCACAGTTCAGGATAAAACAGTGGGAGCAAAGAGCACAAGATCAATCAACACAACAACAAATCAAAACACCTCTACAACAGAATTATGTGCATGGCCCAGAGTCAGAGGATGATGAAGATCCAATAGGAGAGGAAAACCACTTTTTTACAACAGATGGTTTGCCTATCTATATCACGGAAGATGAGGAATATTCAGAGATCTCGACTGTACAGAAAGATGAGGATTTTATACTAGCCAATGAAACAGTCCTGGAAGAAGAATCAGATGAATATCAGAGGGGATATATGAACACACTGATAGTGCAACAAAGACAGTATTCACTAAGAAGCAAGGATGTACCAATCAATTCGGTCCAAAAGCAAAAGGAAGCAGCACAACCTAAGAACGATTCTTCAAATGTTCAAAAAAAGGAAAGGAGCCAGTAGATCCTAATTCTAGCAAAGTACAATCTACAAATGAGAAGACAAATTAGCCAAGTACAGCAAAGGAGAAGCTTGAAAAGAAGGGTTCTCCAGTCAAAGAGGTAGATAAAATTACAACCTTTAGCTTAGAGAATGAGATTGCTAAGTTAAAAGTGTCGATACCTCTGACAGAATTAATGAAGAATAGCAGTTATAAGAGTCAAGTGTCAAAGATTTTGAATGTAGATCCCCTGTCTGATATGGTTAATGTGGAGGATGACCAACCTGAGCTTATTTTTGGTCCTGCATTAGAAGGCCAATCTGAGGATAGTGAAGTACCCCCGTTTTACATCAGCCTTAGATTGCTTGAGGATGTCTTGCACAATGCCATGTTTGATTCAAGAGCATCCCACAATCTGATGCCAAAGGCAATAATGGAAAAATTGGGTCTCGACATCATTCGTAAATATCATGATATTTATTCTTTTGATTCCGGTAGGGTCAGGTGTATTGGTCTCATCAAGGATTTGGTTGTGACTTTAGATCAGATTCCAGCAAAGAATATTCTCATGGATCTAGTTGTGGTCAACATTCCCCCTAGATTTGGCATGCTTTTATCTAGGTCATGGGGTGCAAAACTGAAAGGGACATTGCAATTAGACTTCTCCTATGCCACTATTCTCGTGTTTGGTCAGCTGAGAAAATTATATAGGGAGAAGAAGATGAAGTATATGATCACAAGCAAGGAAAAACCTTTGAATCATCCAATTAACACTGTACATACAGATTTAGAATCTTTTGTTCTTTATTCAGATAGTGGTTTTAATGATGTAAATAGCCAGTTAGTGGAAGTGGAAGATGTTCCAGAGATAACAGAAAATTTCAGGGCAGTACTTGATTAAGAAAGACAAAAGCTTGCAAGTACCGCTGAGCAATCTATGTTCCGATAACAACATAAAATTTATGGACAACAGCCAAAGGTAGAAGAGTAGACCAAATTCCAACACTTGGAGGAAGAAGCCGGTTTATGGAGTATGGATTTTGACGGAGCAATAGGTAAGGATGCTGCAGGTATTGGGATTTGGATACGTAGCCCTATTTTCCTACCAAATAAAGTCCCAAGCAATGTAAGAATTTGTTCATGTAAATTGGCTTTCGATTGTTTTAACAACAAAGCCGAGTATGAGGCACTGACTGCAAGGTTGAAGATACTCAAGAAGTTGAATGCAAAGAGAATTTCAGTTTATGGAGACTCAGAGCTGGTAATCAAATAGGTCAAGGGTGAATACCAAGTCAAACATCCACGAATGAGGGCTTACCATAATGTAATTTTAGATATTTTGAGGATGTTTCCAAATTATACCTTGACACGTGTCCCTCGTACACAAAATGTCATTGCAGATTCTCTTGCTACAGTTGCAAGCAATTTGAAGATCCCAATGAATTCAAACAATAAGTTTGAAATTCACGTGAAACATCGCCCAGCTGTTCCTGATAATCTGAGATATTGGCAGGTGTTTCAGGATGACAAAGAAATTGATGATTTTCTGCAAAATGAAGGCAAGTATAAAGACACCTCTATAGATGGTGAGCGAGATGATGGTGATCTAGAAATAAAGGTAAATCAGGTGGAAGTCTTATAGTTGAAAGATAATTTTATTCCTAAAGTTCTTATACCTTTAGAGGAACTATTTGATCAAGATGATGTAGCCCAAAAGCCAAGCTTAGTGCCGACTGAGAAGGGCGTTGAAGATGTAAATATTGGAACAGCCGAGAATCCAAAGATGGTGAAGTTGTCAAAGGAATTATCTCCTCAGGTAAAAGCTAAAGACATTAGTTTACTATCTTCATTTTCTGGTGTATTTGCTTGGGACTATAAAGACTTAAAGGAGTATGACAAAAATATAATCCAGCATATAATTCCTATTAAGCCAAATCAGAAGTTGTTCCGCCAAAAGCTGAGAAGGATAAATCCGAAGTTGCTACCATCAATAGAAACAGAGATAAATCAATATACAAGGTTGATATAATCGTTCTGATCAGATTTTTAGATTGGATCTCCAATCTGGTTCCTGTGAGGAAGAAGACAAGTGAGATTAGATTGTGCATAGATTTTAGAAATTTGAATAAAGTGTCATTAAAAGATAACTACCCGTTGGCGAAAATGGACCACATTCTCCAGAGAGTAGTTGAAGCATCATGTATATCGCTGCTCGATGGATATTCAGGCTACAATCAAATTTTGGTGCATGAAGATGACAGGGACAAGACAACATTCACCACTCCTCGCGGAACATTCCACTATGCGAAGATGCTGCTTGGTTTAAAGAAAGTTGTAGCAACATTTCAGCATGCCATGGACATTGCCTTTGAAAATGAAAAAGATGTGTTTTTCGTAGTATATCTTGATGATTTGACTGTATTTTCAAATTCAGATGAAGAGCATCTTTACCATCTGAAAATTGTTTTTCAGCGTTGCAGGAAAAATGGAATATCACTCAATCCCAAAAAGAGCCTTTTTGCTATGGATGAAGGGAAGCTACTCAATCACGTATTATCAAAGGAAGGAATCTGCATCGATCCTGCAAGGGTGGAAGCTATATAGAAGATAGATTTTCCTCGTAATAAGAAAGAGATCCAAGCGTTTAACGGTAAGATGAATTTCTTAGGGTTTGTCAATCATGCTCAAATAAAGAGGTCAACAGGCACATGAAGGTTCATAAAGTCATAAGTTTACTTCTGATATGCTCAATAAATCTTTTTCACCTCAAAACTCTTGGGGTGAAAACATAGTATTTTTCTATTTTAATGATTTTCATGTAAATTCAATTATTTTTACATGTAATAAGCACTTAGTAGCTATTCCTGGTCACCATGTCAATTCCTGCCATTGCGAAAGCAAAAGTATCAAGACATTAGTCCATCAAATTTCCAAGAAAAAGAGTCAAACTTCAAACTGAAAAACAGAGTTTTTGAAAAAGTTACCAAGACTTTAAAAAGGAGGGTTTGAAATGAAGAAAGATTAAAGTGTAAGGTATATAAAGAAAAACCATGATAGAAAGTCATTTCATTGTAAAAAGGTCAAGTGGAGAGCTAAAATCGCATTTTGAAGGAAGGGTGAGCAAAAAGGGAAGAAAAATCGAAATTTGGTGCAAGTTTGCCTGGCGCTGCGCATTGGGAGCATGGTGCTACGCATCAAAAGGGCACTACGCATCAGTCACTTTTTTCCTTCATTAAAATACACTGGTGCTGTACATCAAGCCAACGCTGCCCATTAGGTGGACCATGCTGCGCATTGAGCTGCCAAGGTTCTAATTCACCCAAATTCATCCTCCATCAACTCTTTTGCTGCATTCACCTCCTAACAAGTAAGTGTCAATATATCCTAAGCTTAAATAGGGTTTTTCATGTTTGATTCATGATTTTTGTTTCCTAAAGGTCAAACCCTAGCTTGCCTCTATACTCTGTTTCACATCATTGCAAAACCACAATCCCTTGTGCCTTTTCCCAACTTCATTGCACTAAAACTACCCCTTGATTCTATTTTCCCTTTCCCTATTTTCCCTAAGAAACTAATCCACTTTATCAAACCCTAAGTCCCTCATACATCAAAACCCTAGCTCCCCAAATCCTTCCCTTCATTCCCCTACCTCATCTTATTACTGTTGTTCCATTTACAAAATATCTTCATACTCACCTTTTTGTTCCCACCTATTATCTATTATTCACCATATCATCACCACATTATCTCATAGAGACAAGCATGGAAAGAGGCAATGAATCAAATTTTGAAGAGGACACGCTCATTGATAGCTCAAGAGAAAGAAATTTGCAGCAAAGGAAGCCTCACAAAGGTGGAAAAATCACCAGGGAGGAACCTAGCAACATGAGTGAACTCCTTGCTTGCCCACTAGCCACAACATGTTTCAGATATCAGTCCTATTTTGAGTTTTGTGAAATGGTTGAGAGGGTCAAATTTCACCATGAGTTAGCAAGGTAGTTTGTGATAAACATGGATAACAATATGGTACATCTTGTTGGGGTAAAATTCAATCTTTCACCAACTATCATTGCAGAGGCCATAAGAGTTCCAGATGTAGGGGAAAAGTGGAACAAAAGGAAAAATATTAGTAAGTAGCATTAAGAGCCTTATATCAAGGCCAAGTACCATGCCAAACTCAGTAGGGTGTTTCCTTTTAAATTCCTGGAGGACCGTTATGTTCCACTCATGAAACTTATCATTAAATGCTTTACATGTGAGGGTAGGTTCTCCAGAATTTATGCCTACCACATCAGATTGCTCATGCACTTCACCAGGGTCAGAATGATGAGCATCCCTTATTTTATATGCAAAAACATAGAGAGGATGACATTGATTGCAAAGAAAAAACCACATCCACAGCAACTCAATAGCATTTATCATTTTTCTGTCATCAAAATTATTACTTTGCATCAGCTCCTTAGTTTGGAATGCCATGGGAAACTTTCATTGCCCATGAGTGCTTCAAGGGGCCTCAAATATTTTCAGATCCCCAAGAGGGAGGTGAACCTTCTGGGCAATAAAAGGAGCCTTAAAATAGAGGATGTTCTTGTGTTTTTCACCTATGAGAGAGGCACAAGGAAGCTTTTTGCTGCTGCCAGGTGAGTACTATCACCATCAGGGGTGGAAGGGGTCTCATTTTCTTCACCAGACCACAGGAAAATGCTATCTTCACTAGGGGTGGAAGGGGCTTTGCCTTATTCTCCAGCTATACAAGTTGGCCAACAGTCAAAGAGCAGAGACAAAGGGAAGCAAAAGATGCACGAGGAGATCCCTACTGAAGGGCAAGATAGAAAGTTTACTTTGATTGAGGAGTATGTCACTGGATTGGGCTCTCAAGGCTCAAGAAACAAGGACATGATTATCAAAGAGAAGGAGGCTGAAATACAAGCCTTATCACTTAACCTTGAGAGGGCCAAATGGTTCATTAACTATCTTGAGCAGGAAAGCAAACAATTGATAGATAATCAATCTATTATGGAGTTGCAAATGATTAGGGAAGATAGGTAAGAGGCAAAGAAAACAAAGATCGAGATGACCTCCCTTGAGCAAGAAATTGAGAATGACTGAGAGACATGGTTGGAAAGGGTGAACATTCACCTTGAGAATTTGCTTGAGAAATCCAACAAAGAGAAGATAATGTGTGCCATATGGCCTATCATTACTTAACTCAGAACAAGATTTGCAAAACAAGGGTAAAGAGGCTAAAAGCCAAGCTAAGAAGAGTTTTGAGGAACAAGAAAGAGCATGATAAACTCAAAATCTTGGCTGAAGCTTCATTAGCTTAGAAAAGCACTTAATGAGGTTTCCTCTTACCAAATTGAGGAAATTTTCGAAATTTTTTTGTCATTTGCATTTTTGAAAATAGAAACACGGGAAATTCTGGCTGATGGCGCTGCACATTGAATTGGTGCATCGTCTTGAAAAATGGCTTATAGATTTGGATTCAACATCAAAAAATAAGCAAACCCAAAAAGTTTCATCAATTTTGGAGAAGATCTGGGCCACCAAAAGGGCAAAAAAACCCAAAAAATGCCCTCCCTGCCACTTTTTGGACCCACAGGAAGCAGTCTTGGGAGAATCAACATTTGGAGGGTCAAATCAACTCCACATCAAAAAACTCAAAGTATTCCAGAAACTAGATAGGTAGAGCTTTCCAACAAGCCATCTTGGGCCTTATTTGGGTGAGTGGAAGGCTTCTAAAGGCAGCGTTGAAGCGACGATGTGCATCATGATCAGGGCACTGCGCATCAGGCAGATTTTGTCAATTTTGCCTAAAACTCAAAATTTAGCGCAATTTCTTGAGTGGTTGACTTTTCTTCTTATTTAGGTAAATGTATGCATGGGATGTATTTGATGTAAGTATAGATGAAAATCACCTCATAGGGTAGATACATCAAGTTCCAAGTGTTTTTGAGCTGTAATGAATTGGTTCCCTAAGTTTTAGAGGCAGTTGTTCCACTACCTACTTTTGTGTTCCTAGTTTAGATATGGTTGAAACCACCCCTTTTCTCATGGATTCGAACCTGATAGATAGCATGAGTGGTATCCTTGCTTATATGATGTAATTTTTTAGTCATTTATAAAGGTTGGACTTTGGTGGAAGTGGTGGCACTCATTGAACATTTGTATCAGCAGTTTGGCAAGGAATAAAACCAGGTTTCACAGCTATGTTTGTGGGATTCTTGTGACAGTGATTTTATGTATTGTTTCTTCTTTGTAATTAGTTTTTCTTATGTTTTATATGTATCCAAATCCATCTTTCTCTTCTAAAACTAAATGAATCAAGGTGAATGGACAAAATACACTGTTGTGCTTTGTCTTGGGAATGCATTTCGTTTTCAATGTTTTCAAATGTTTGAAGAGGATTCATAGTTTCTTTATGCCATCCTCAACTCCTTAGCTGTCTTAATCTACCATCTTAATCTCTTTCTAGTACATACACCCTTGTCTACCTCACCCCACAGAACATGACTGTATCCCTGAGTTGATTTCCCAAACCCAATCTGTCTTCTCCAATTGATCCAGCAACAAAAACCTAAAAATCAAACCAGAAACCCTGAGATACTATACCTAGCCTAAAATCTACATTAAATTCAGTCATCTCAAGCCCTAATTGCGAATATCCTAATTGAGATTGACAAGAAGAGAGCCCTCTCCCGACCTGGTAGGGATAGCTACTAGGTTAAGCGTGGTTTGATGTTACCCTAGACCTGCCTTCCTTCAGCCTGAGGTAGATCCAGGCCCTAACACCATCCCCATCTGAATAAGCTAGCCAAGTAACAATTTTAAGGATTGTAGAACCGCAAAGTTATTTGATCCTCAGCCCAAGCCCATCGATGTTTTTATATTTTTATGATTATTGATGTGAATGACGAGGCCTGTGCCACAGATGTTCCGTGGATCAGATGCACCGTCAAAATAAGCCACGATATATCTCCCTTGATTTTTTATTCTCTTACTTGTCTAACTACCTTGATCGTGTCTGGTAAAGGGATAAGAGCATATATTGAGGAACTTTCTACAACAATGGGAACATGAGCATGTGTCAAATCCTTGAAAATACTCATGTTCTAAGCCAACCAGATACCCCATGAGATTAATAGTAGGATATTTTTCATGTTTTCCTCCTGGGTCTCATCCCACCATCTTTTCCAGGCTTCACCAAAATTTCCCCATCCCAAACCTGATTCTTCCCCAATAATCTCAGTGCTTCTTCCCAAGTTCTTTTACTGAATGGACACTTTAGAAATAGATGATGTATTGATTCTTCCTTTCTTTTGCAAATGGTTCACCAACCTCGACCCATCTTGTTCCTTTTCTGGAGGTTATCTAATGTTGGGATTTTGTTCCTTAAGATGCACTTTTTTATTTATTTATTTTGCATGACTTTTTAATTTCGAGAGAGGTTTGAACCACCACTCCGGTGAACCCCATGCCCTTCTTACCATTAGGTGGCTGTAAACAAACTTTGGGGAATATTTTTCAATCAGAGAGTAGAACCATCTCAGCACGTGTAGGTGATCCCTTAGTCGAGCATTTATTCTCTAGAGCTCTCTAATGTAGTTATGCCATTTCTCTAGCCATTAGGGCTCCAATTACATATCCTCCGCTGATTTCCATGCCTTATGCCATATTTTCAACTAGGCTTCCTTAATTTGGTTCAAGAAGATAAAGCCTCGAGAGTGTAAATTTGCAATAACCTCTCTTGATAAGGCATAGCCCTCATTGCAACCTACCCACAAGTCCATACCTACTTTGAGCTTCTCTCCATTCCCAATGTGCTAGGCCAGGCCTCGTTCTATGATCCTAAAGGATTTCAAAGTTTTCTTCCATACAACTGAAGCATATGGTGACTTCTTATCCGGGTCCTCAACCATTCATCCATTGGAGTCAGATCAATGTGTTTCCTTTTTATGACTGTCGTCCACAAATTTTCAATTGATATAAGCTGCCACCCTAGTTTTGTTGCAAGTGAAGATGCAAAGGTTGTTAGATCTTTAATTCCCCACCCTCCTTATTCCTTTGGTCTAGCTACTTTCTCCCAGGCCACCCATGGCAACACTAACTCCTCTAATTCGACCCATAGGAAACATGCTGCATACTTTCCTTATCTGCGAGAGAATTCCTTTGGGGATCCATGTTAATGCAGTCTGGTATACAAGAATGGCCATAAGGACCAACTTAATCAACACCAACCTTCCCTCTCTCGACAACAATTTATAACTCCAGTCTTTTATTGTAGTTTTGATTTTTGCCACTAGCTAGTACCAGTCTTATTTCCTGTACTTGTTTGGATTAAGATGAAATCTTAGGTACTTGAAACTATCCTTCATCGACTTTGCTTCAATTGGGAGAACCACTGTGATCCTCATGATTTCCGTCCTTGAGAAACCTTCTAGGATTAAAGATGATTTATGGACATTGATGCACATACCTGTAGCAACTAGGAATAGATTGAGAATTGATTTAATTTTTTGTATATCATTTCTACTTCCATCGCTGAATAAGAGAATATCATCAACGAATAGTAAATGAGTGATATGTAGGTTTATATCCACTTCAATGCCTTTTAGATCTCCTCTTCTCCTTGCTTCTATTATCAGTTGGCTGAGGCCTTCGACTGCTAATAGGAACAGGATGGGGACAAAGGGAATCCCTGTGTAAGGCCTCTTTAACTATGGAAGAATAGGGACGCTACCCCGTTGATCAGGAAAACAAAGCTAACATTTGGGATACATCCCATTACTAGTTAATAAACCCAATGCTAAACCCCAGATGGGTCATAAGCATACAAATATATAGCCAATTGATTGTGTCATATGCTTTCAAAAGATTGATTTTTACAATCACCCCTATTTTACTGCTCCTCTTGATACTATGAAGTGTCTCCTATGCAACCCCTATTGCTTCATGAATTTGTCTTCCATCTAGAAATCCAAATTTCTCCTTGGATATGTTGCTTGAGAGGATAGGTTTTAGATGGACTGTAATGCCTTTTGCTATACTTTTATAGATACAATTGCATAGTGAGATAGGCCTAAATCCTACGAATGATGATGGATCCTTTGATTTAGGGTTTAAATCCAAGAAGGTAGAATTCAAAGGTTCATACATCGATCCTTTATCCCGAGATTCCTCCGCCACCCCAATAAGTTTATCCCCTATAAGCTCAAAGAAACATTGAAAAAATTCCACTGTCCACCCATCCGACCCTAGACTCTTATCCCTCTGCATGGATTTTAGGATCCCTTCCACCTCCTTTCTTGACACTAGTGCCATGAGCAAGTCATTTTCCTCCTCCTCAACATACCTAGGGAAGATTTGGATGACCCAGATCACTTCTGCTAATGATACCTCTTATGGAGATTTAAAATATTTTTGAAGTGATTTCTGCCCAATGAGGCTAAATCCACAAAGGATTTTTCAGTTTCTCCTTCCTTTGTTTTTAGTCCCCAGATTGTGTTTGAATTTTTCTTCCCTTTTGCATAATTCTGATTTTCTTTTAATCTTCATCCCTTACTACCAACCATGTCGCTCTAATTTTTAACCTCCACTGCTCTTCTCTATCATTAATAATTTTCCTTCTTTCAGTCTCTAACTATTTAATCCTTTCCCTCTTCTCCATTTTTGCATAGTTGTCCACTTCCAGGCTCTCCATTAGATCTAATTCCTCCCCTATCCTTCTTAAATCGGCTTCATCTTTTATTTTCTTTGCTTTTTCCCATTCTATGGTTTCCTTTTTCATTCACTTTAAGTTCTCCATGAATGATTGAGCTAAAGACAACCTCCGTTCACCAGCCATAGGCCTCCAAGTAGTTTTAAACAAACTATTGTATGCGTCTTCCTTGAGACATGCCAGATTAAATTTAAGAGGAGACCCTGGTTTTTTATTAAGACCTATAATTTCCAGTAGAATGGGGAGGTGATCCAAGTCTCCTCCTTCATGCACCCAATGTCTAAAATAAGGAATCCTGATTCCCAAATCCTCTTTTAGAAGAAAAAGGTCCAGCCTCTTAGCTACCCTTGCCTCCCCCTCTCCCTTGTTCCTCCAAGTAGGTCTATATTTTGTCAGATTTAAATCTACTAGCTTGCCAACGCAGATCTTGTTCAGAAAGAAATGTGCTAGTTGATTGGCTTGTGCTCTAGGACCCCATGTTTCCGACAAGCCCAAGGATAAATTCAAATCCCCCCCCCCCCCACCACCATGTTTGGATTATTCATAATGGATTTAGAGAAAAGGTTATTCCAGAAGGACACCCTGTCCTGACATGGCCCATAGATATTCAAGAGTAATAATTCCGAACATAGCTCCTCGGAGTAGACCTCAGCCCCCAATACCAACTCCGATCCCTAGGAGTTTAATAGTTGCAGACTGCCATCTTTGTCTCCCAGAGCCAATCCCCCGGGTCTCCCTTTGGCATCCATTGTCATGAAAGACCAGCCATAAAGCATTTTTTTCATGGCATGTTTAATCTCCTCTCCTGCTCCAAGGGTTTCTTGGAGCATAATAACATCAAGACAGTAACATTTGAATAGATTCTTTAGTTCTATTTTTTTAGAGGCACCAGTGAAACCTTGATAATTAAAAGACAACACTATCATTGGGTCACTTGGAATGGGGCCTGCGCTACTCTAAGCACCCCTTTTAATGATAATTGTTTCCTGATAGCAATGTCAATCTTTACTCTTTGTTGAGCCTTTGAAAGATTGGACTTTCTTCCTCTAGTTTTTCGAGGTCCAGATGAAATCAGAGGGACTCCTAGCCCTCCCACAACTCCAATGGGAAAATCCTTCTTCTCACGAGGCCACAAGTTGTAATGAGGCTTCTCTACTGCTTTCTCATATGGATTAAAGGTCACATGACTCGATGATAAGGGTATGTTCAAATGAATATTTGGAATTGAGGTAATGATACTATCCATGGCTTCAGACACATAATCTACATGCATATTTTCCAAAGAAAAAGGCCTGGAACGACCAGGCCTAGGGATCAAATTGAGCAGAGACATAGAGGATTTTTGAAAAGGAGGAATGGGAGAGAGAATAATACCCTCCAATTGTGGTTTAGAGATTGTTCCACCTCTCGCCACCAGCTCTTCCCGAACCAACTCTTCATGTTATTCCTACTCTTGCATGACCACTTCCTCCATCTGCACTTCCTGGATTTCCATAGTTTCCATCGACTCCTGGTCTCCTTATTGCTTGTTCCCAAATTCCTCTTCTTGAGAAATTTCCTCCTCTTCTCTCCAAGGGTGATCTGCATTTCCTGCATCTCCTATGTACCTTCATCTCCTCCTAAATCCCAGGGGAAAATCCCTTACAAGATTCCCATATTTATGGCATCTATGACAGCGGAAGGGGAGTTGTTCATAATCTATGATCTGGGTAAAGGTTAATTATTTATAGTTTAGGTGTATCTCCTCTGCCAGTCTTTCCCTTGGATCCAGTCTTAGCAAAATGCAAGGTAGCCTCTTGTCTCTTGTTTCAAGAAATGACATGTCTGCCTCCAGGAAGATGTCTAACATGTTTCCAATGGCTCTAAACACCTCAGTCATCCAAAACTATGGAGGAAGCCTCGAAAGATGAACCCAAACCAAGATCTCCCTCACTTTTTCTCTCTAGGCATCAAAAAGAAGATTCCATTTTTTAAACAGGATTGGTGCTCTACCAAAACACCAATTGAACCTCAATACCCATTTGAGGGTTTTTCCCTTCCCAAATTTAATCATGAACCAGCCTCTAGCAAGGGTGGTCACTTCAAACTGATGGTTAGGCGCCTCCTTCTAAGCTTTGGATATCCATTCTGTAATGTACCTCGCTGGATATTTTTCCCCTTGGCTCTCCCAACCATGGTCACTTTTGTCGCTTCCACAACCTTGTCAATCTAAATGTTGACTCCTAGGACGAAATTTGGGCATACCTCCTTATTCTTAATTAGTTTCCTTTTTTCCTCTTCTCACCTCTATTCCTATTCCTACCTGCTTCTCGTGCCTCCAGTCGAGGCTCCCTCTCATTGATACCTTTGATAGAGAGTAGCCCTAACCACTTATCTGTGATGCCATTTCGATTGATTAAGGTCCTTACTTGAGAGGGTTACCACTCCTCTCTGAATAAAAGTGAATGTTCCCCCATCTCTTGGAGTGTAAAACCTTGGCTTTCGACTTCATGCACCACCGAGATAGGCGTAGAGCTTTCTCCCCTAAATTCCCCTCTCTAAACCCCCAATAATTCCATTAACTCTGCTACTTGACCCTTGAAGCCTTGAAAATGTGCTTCTTCCGTAAATCCTTTGTAGTGAGTTTCCCTTGCTAGGTTATGGACACTCCAGTCTTTTGGTTCAATGGACTCTTACAAGCAAGGGCACTATCCAGCTGTTTCCCCCTTACCACTTTTGGTGGTCCCGAATCCTCTATCAGAAATAATTTCAACCCCTCATTTCCCCTAACACTGTAGTTGATAATAATATCTTCAAGGCCTCTAGAGAAAAAACCTGATGAATGAACATAACTAGGGTTTATTTTACTTGCTTGACCTCCTAACGCATCCTCTGTTGCACAAACTGTCAGTAAAACCATTGGCTCTTGCCTCACATCTGTTTCTTTGTTAGTCCCCCAATCCTCTGCATCTGAAACACATAGTGTATCCTCCAGAAACCCTAGACTACATTCTTGGATCCAACCTGCTACCAAGCCTCTCCTCTTCCCATCTGGAAGCCCACTTGGATGAATAAACTCCTCTATATTCTACTCAGTGATTGCCAAGCCCTAAATTAACAGGATATCTTTCGATTCAGGCTCTAGGTCTACAGAAACTCGTTGGTTGACTATTTTATCTATCCCTGTCTATTTTTTGAAACCTCCACTAAAAACAATAGCTATTGAGACATTTGACGGGCGCGTGCTTCTGAGGGGTGAAAACAGGAAGAAAAACAATAACAATAAAACCCTTCTCCCATCGTAATCCTGCCTTATACCTCCGTTCATTTCCTTCCTCATTCCCAAGGTAGCTAGCTGTAGTGACAGATACAACCCAGCTGTCCTTCATGTGCAACACCTACCACCAGGCGTACTGTCGTCCCCGAAGCCCACCCTCCTCCCCTTTGACCATGACCTACCTAGGGTTTCCCGTCATCACCATATAAGCTCCTCAAACTCCAACGATCTATGGATGTATCGAAAAACCAATCATGCATATTTATACTTGTTATTATGTGCCTTTAATGGTTGTTCCATCATTGATATTTCTCTGGTTATATGTTGGTTATAAGCATGGTTTTGCAATAGACTTGAATTATGGATCTCATTATGTTTTGATTAGTAAATGAATTGTTAATGAATGCATGACCTAATAGATGATATTGAAACTATTGTGAGAGGGCATCAGACCTTTTTGATGATTCTCATATAAGTATGAGACCCCTATGTTCATATATGTAATTATGACCTATACATTACATGTTCACGACGTGTTTGACAAAATGTCTGTCATGGTTAGAATTGGTTAGGTTAAGTCCTTGATCAAGTTTTGAATTAAAGGCTCTATCTCTATTTCATTCATCATTTTTAAGAGTTTCATTAATTTCTGAGCAGAGGCTTGGGTCCTAGCCCTGAAAAAGTGGCTCACATCTCAGGGTCATTAGCACAAAACTAAGTAAATTAGTGTACAGTTGCTAGGAGGTAGGCTTATGGGAGTGACTGGAGGGTTACAGTTGATGGCTTGCCTTGTTATGGGAGAGACTGAGAGCCAAGGCCAGTGAAAAAGAAAGTTAACTTAGAGGTTGAGCACCTAGAGTGGTTAATTAGTTCTTTGGGGTCTTGTAGCTCCTGAGGAAGGTCATTTTGGCTTCGGTTCGTTGATTCCCCTTCCTTAATTGTACCTAGGAGGTTGAGTCATATCACAGTAACTCTTCATCACATATTTACCATGTGGACTGGTAATCTTGGGCAAGTGTGGGAGGAGGGCGTTATAATTTGTGCATATATGAAGAGTCTTGGAGAGACATTCTAGCCTTGTTGAAGATGACCTTGATGGACTAGCCCCTGGAGAAGTTTGTAGATTTTGCTGAACCAAATATTGGAGTTATTTTCAATACTTGTTGAAGAAGATATTGGAAGTCCTGAAGTAGTACTATAAACATTTTTAAGACTTGAAGCAGAGGGTGAAATCCCTAGAGGATCATAGTCCTCACACAAGGTTGGAGCCCTGTGGACAACTAGGTTGGAGTCTGAATTTTTGAGAGGGTTGGAGTCCTCAAATAGACCAAGTTGGAGTTTGGTGGTATATAATAGGTTGGAGCCTCGTTTAAAATCGAATATTGGTGTCTTAATCTAGGGTTGGAGCCCTTAAGGAATTATAAGTGTGATTGTACATATTATTCTTGTAAAAAAGGATTAGATTCCTTGTTATTATTGTTAATAAAAAGTATTCTTTGTTGTGCATTTTGTGTTATATTTTTACTAAGTGATCTTAATTAACAAAAAATAACAATTGTAAAAGAAGTATTGATTCACCTCCCCTCTTAATATTTTCAACAATTGGTATCAGAGCTAGTACCTTTAGTATCAGCCTAACAACTAGAAGGTAGATCTTTAAATCACAAATGGAAAATCAAAGAATAATACCTCTAAACCCTCTACATATTTGTCCTCTTCTTTCATGAAACCAAAAATAAATCAGCTTGACAAAGGCCCTTTGTTTGATGGAACAAACTATGCTACATGGAGCAACAAAATGTAGTTCTATTTAATGGCTCAAGGTTTTGAAGTCTAGGAATCAATAGATACCAGAAGAACAATCGAAGAGGATTCCAAAGAATATAATGCAAAAGCATTAAAGGAATTCTTAAGTACTTTACCAGATCTGATAAAATTCAAGATGAAGCAATACTCTTCAGCAAAATAGCTCTGGGAGAATCTTCAAGACTTCACTCAAAAGGACTTTAACTCATGATCTCAGATCTAGAAAATGATGGACAAAAGCATAAATACATCGAGTCAAAGGAGGTAAATGAAGTCACCAATTGCATAAAAGAGGATGATGATAAAGAGAACCCTGAATTAGTAGTTGAAGCAGAGCTCGAGGAAAAAATGTGGTTTCTCTAGAAGAGATAAGCAGTTTCAAAAAGGAAAATGAAGAACTCAAGAAGAAAGCACAAGATTTTGACCATGATCTTGACAAAACAAAGGAAGAAGTTGTCCTTTTAAGGCATCATGTACAAGAAATATATGAGAATCTCGATGAGATTAAGGTAGAATTTCATCAGAATGAGAAGAGATAGAATGAAGAAGTCATCTTCATAACAACTCAATTAGAAGAAGTAGAAGGAAGGGAAGGCATTTTGACCAGTCATCTAAAACAAAAATATGACATTTTCAGTAAAATTGAAGAAAAAATTGGTCAACATGAAGAAGAATTCAACTACTTAAATGTTCAACTAGAGGAAGTAAAGAGATCAGAACAAGTAATGAAAATCCAACTAATAAAGAAAGAAGAAGACTATGAAAGGGTTGAAGAAGAGATTGTTTCCTTGAGAACTGAAGTCAACAAGCTATCTAAGAGTCTGAAGAGTTCTTAAGTATTGGATGATATCCTAAGTCGCCAAATATAACCACTTGAAAAATCTAGTCTTGGATATGCAGGCGAGCCTTCTAGCAAAAGTGATGCAAACCCTAAAGCATAAAAGAACAAGAATGTGGAGAAGCTTGAAAGTTTTGTTAATACCCCCAACTCCAACGGAAGCAAGGAAATGAGTCACAATAACATTGAAAGAACCTATGCTCCAAGAAGATATGTTGATGTTGCAGGTAGCAATAAATATCATCAAAGAACCTTAAGGCAGAGTAACCTCAAAAGTGCGTCAAGGAAATCCTCATTTTCCAGGTATCAAACTATATATTTTGGCTAATGTTACTCTTGTACAAATTTTGGGCACATGGCAAAGGATTGTAGGGAAGATAATGAAGACATTTACAAGGAATCCTATTAGTTCACTAGAAGTAAAATTGAAGGTAGTTACTCTAAGGTATTCACCAACATAAATTATGCTCCCTCATTCACGTATAGAACTGAATGATTCAAATACCATAATATTGGACATATATCTAAATATTTCACCTTGAATTGGGTTCATAGACAATCTGAAGAATCATCAACCAAGCATGGAAAAAGAGTCACAAAGGTTTGGAGAAGTAAGCATGCTAAACCAAACTCGAAGAACATGTTGGATGTGCCTTGAATGTTCAAGACATCAATCCTTGTTGTTGATCAAATATGGGCATCCTAGGTAGAAATTATGTTCCACCAATTCCACCAAGGTTTTGCAAATTAAAAAGAGTAAGATCATGCAGATTGTTAGAGGGAGCACATGTCAAATAATGGTTACTTAAAAATTGTCTCACAAAAACCAACACATTGATAGGGGAGAAACTCTATGACAAGAAGAACAACATGATGATAGACAAAGTAAATGACAGGAGGAGCACTTCATGGAAAGACATTTTCAGGAAAAGCACTCCATTTTCCATTGATGGCAAAGGGGGAGAGAAGGAAAAGGAGTTTCATCATCAATAAGAATTATACCTATATGTTTCGGTCAATGACAAAGGGGGAGATTGTTGGATAAATTTGTCATTGATGTCAAACCCTAGCATTGTCAAAGAATCCCTAAGCATGAACCTAGCATTGTTGAAAGATGATGGAACCCTAACATTGTTAAATCATGCCCTAGGTGTGCTAATAGTGATAAATCCCTAGGTGCATGGACAACCATGGAGGCACTATTCTATTAGAAGCTTGGAATATTCATTTACTTGTGGTACACAACTTGACATGCTTAAGAAGGTGCAGTCTTTTCCTTGGACAACTTCAATAACAATGCCAGAGCAATGGACACTTATTTGGTAAAACAAAACAATTATGCTCTATGTGATAGATGAAGACAATAAAGGGTCAACATGGTTCACCTAAGAACATTTTATTGAGATTGACTCGTTGAAGGAATTTCCAAAGAAAAAGGTATGGAAGATAAAGGCACCCTTTTTAGATCCTTGACAAAAGGATGCTGAATAGATCCAGTGATTAGGCATGGATACTCCTTGAGCACATCTCACAAGTATGTTAAGAATCACAAAGAACTCAAGAATTTCTAGGAAGTCAAAAGGTTTAAATCATAGACAAGTGTCACAACCACAAAATATTTTCACAAACGATGAAACAATTCAAAAAATATATATAATATGCAAGTTGGCTCTTAAATTTTCATGTCGTCCCTATCAAAGCCAACAAATATGTCCTTTCACATATTCAAATAAGTATAAATATAAAGAAAACTCTTCATTCTAGAAAGGAATCTTGATCAAGGCACAACTGAAGAAGAAAAGCAATTGAAGAAAAAGGGAAGATTCAAATATAAGTCAAGGAGGACGAAGACCATCTAACATTTGGAACTTTTTGGAGAAACCTTTGCATTTTCATTCCGTTTTCTATTGACAAAACTATAGGAAAATATTATGTCTTGAATTATAACTCATGATCTTTTGCAGACCCTAGCAACTCAGACCTGCAACAAACTTGTGATCTATGGCACTTAATAATTCGAATTTATTGCACATTTTGGACCTATGGAAAACCTTGGATCTATTGTAGAGAAGCTCGGCTTGTTCCATATAATTCCAAACTTGTGCCTATTGACTATACCTTAGACCTATGGAAGTATCTTAAACACGAGTTAAGATATTTTGGGCTTGTGGTTTAGTGTAGACCTATGCAATGAGATTCAAACCTATGGTAATATCTTCATAATTGTGCCTAGCACAAACCTATGACAAAGGAACTGCAAACTTATAAAATTTATAGAAGAGTTCAAAGATTTGGCAAAGAACAAACATTGGACCTATGCTTAAGTACTCCAAACATGTGGATTATCTTGCATTGTAGCATATATATGGCAGTAACATAAGGATAAAAACTCAGACCTATTGTAAAGAAGCTTGAAAGTGTGACAAGTTTGACCTGTGCAATCAAATGTACCTCAGACTTGCGCAATCAACTATGCCTTGGACTTGTGGTGACTTTTGGACGTGTAGAAACCTTTGATATGTGGAAAGAAGGAGTTTAGACCTATTTTGTTTCAAACATTTCTTGTGAGCAAACCCTTAAGTGTTAATACTTGTGACAAAGGATCATTGCACATCAAAACATCAATTGAATGCAGATATTGTTTGAGCAGCCTATTGGGATTTTTTTAGGGTAACCTTGTGAAACCTTTAGAGAAGAGTTTGGTTTTGTTTAAGAGACTATTAGAATTTGTTTAGAAACTTTTTGGCGAAATCACATAATTGATCATTTGTCGACGCGTTTCGAACCAACTAGTGTGGTTCATCGTCAGGACAAGTTGAAGATACAGATCCAGTTTAGCGTGTTATATAGTCTAAGCAGAGACTCCAACGGCTAGAAAGACTAACGGCTATTTTTCAACCTAAGGACCCCAGTCAAACCTCCTTTAACTAAATTAATATTAATATTCTTTATAATTATTATTATATCTAAGGAGTCAAGTAAATTGGGTAAAAATAAACAGAACCGTGGTCAGATATTAAATTTATCTATTTAATTATTTAAATTATTAATAAATATATATATTATTAATATTTTTCAATTCCTAATAATAATATATTTATTAATGTCAAGTTATTAAATCATTGGTTAGATAATAAATTTATCTATTTTATTATTTAAATCATTAATAAATATATATAATTAATATTTTTCAATTCCTAATATAATAATATATTTAATGTTAAGTTATTAAAATCATTGGTTAGATAATAAATTTATCTATTTTATTATTTAAATCATTAATAAATATATATAATTAATATTTTTCAATTCCTAATATAATAATATATTTAATGTTAAGTTATTAAATCCATTATATAAATCTCTAGAAAGAATATATTTACTAAAAAATAGATTGGATCAATGGTTAGTTAACAAACTAAACCATTTAATTATTTAAAATATTATATATACCTGTATATCTATATATATATATATATATAGATATATATATATTTCCCAAATGTATATATTATATTAAATATTATTCATCCGGCATTAGGTATTTTTAAACCTCATTCCAATTAATATTATATTTCTATTTAATGTTTGGATGAAAATAATATATATAATTTAAACAATTTTTCATCTACTTTATTTATTAAGGTTAGGTTTAACTACTTAGAATTAAATACATTTTTTTTTAATTAAATGAATAAATGGAAAATTAATATTGAATAGCTACGAAAATGTATATTTTAATTTATTCATTAATCATAAATATATCTTTAAACATGGCATTAGGTTGTTAAAAATCTAAGGCTAATCGAAAGCTAAATTAAATACATTCCATTCTAAGGTTAGTACAATTACTTTAAAATATATTATGCTAAATATTCCCATTAAAAAATCTTCGAATAAATAGGGAAATAGAGGGGATTAAATCAAACCATAAGGACGAAAATTAAAAGAAGAACAAATCAAATCACGAGTAAAGCAAGAAAATGATACAACAAACCTAAAGGAAAACAACTCTTAAGGAAAGGAAACAAGAAACCCAGAGATCTTACCAAGAAGGGACCGTGGAGATTAGGAAGACAGGGCTGGGACCCAGCAGCTGCTGATCTTCCAGCCATCATCCCTATTAAGATTATTCGACCTTTTTTCAATCTCCAGGGCCTCCCTAAACTTGCGATGGTGAAACTGAGCAACTCTAGCAATGACTTGAGCCTCTTCGACACATACATGATGCATCGTCTTCTTGGCATGTTCCGCAAGGGCTAAGGATTTGGTCCTCCCATGGCTCAAGTCAGATGAATGCTCGCTAATCCTTTGATTGATAGAGCGACCTGTCTCACCAATATACGGAATCCCACAAGAACAAGGGATGACATAGACGCCCTTCATGTCTTTAGGGTCAATAGGATCTTTTACAGATCCGAGGGAGATATGGATAGTATTAAGAGGTCTAAAAGTTGCGGGCACATCAAACTTTCTCAGAATCCTCGCAATCATATCCGTGGTCCCCTAGATATAAGGAAGGTTAACTCCCATGACACGATCCTTAGGATCCCTACGGATTGACGACTCCTTCTTAGCCTTGAGGAAGGCCTTTTGACCCAAGTGTCTATCGTAACCATTTTTCACAAAGACATCTAGGATGAAGAGAGCTTGGAAAAGGAGAAGGCTCATCTCCTAGATGTCTTTGTGAAAAATGGTTACGATAGACACCTGGGTCAAAAGGCCTTCCTCAAGGCTAAGAAGGAGCCGTCAATCCGTAGGGATCCTAAGGATCGTGTCATGGGAGTTAACCTTCCTTATATCCAGGGGACCACGGATAGGATTGCGAGGATTCTGAGAAAGTTTGATGTGCCCGCAACCTTTAGACCTCTTAATACCATTCGTAGCTCCCTTGGATCTGTAAAAGATCCTATTGACCCTAAAGACATGAAGGGCGTCTATGTCATCCCTTGTTCTTGCGGGATTCCGTATATTGGTGAAACAGGTCGCTCTATCAATCAAAGGATTAGCGAGCATTCAGCGGACTTGAGGCATGGGAGGACCAAATCCTCAGCCCTTGCGGAACATGCCGAGAAGACGATGCATCATGTATGTGTCGAAGAGGCTCAAGTCATTGCTAGAGTTGCTCAGTTTCACCATCGCAAGTTTAGGGAGGCCCTGGAGATTGAAAAAAGGCCGAATAATCTTAATAGGGATGATGGCTAGAAGATCAGCAGCTGTTGGGTCCCAGCCCTGTCTTCCTAACCTCCGCGGTCCCTTCTTGGTTAGATCTCTGGGTTTCTTGTTTCCTTTCCTTAAGAGTTGTTTTCCTTTAGGTTTGTTGTATCATTTTCTTGCTTTACTCGTGATTTGATTTGTTCTTCTTTTAATTTTCGTCCTTATGGTTTGATTTAATCCCCTCTATTTCCCTATTTATTCGAAGATTTTTTAATGGAAATATTTAACATAATATATTTTAAAGTAATTGTACTAACCTTAGAATGGAAGGTATTTAATTTAG